>JAYXIM010022710.1:0-25284 GCA_037575425.1 Anastrepha fraterculus
GAATGAAACTCTTCTCTAAATTAACATATTATATATCTTTACCTTATATATATATACATACATATATAATTGGCGCGTACATCCATTTTGGGTGTTTGGCCAAGCTTCTCCTCCTATTTGTGGTGTGCGTCTTGATGTTGTTCCACAAATGGAGGGACCTACAGTTTCAAGCCGACTCCGAACGGCAGATATTTTTATGAGGAGCTTTTTCATGGCAGAAATACACTCGGAGGTTTGCCATTGCCTGCCGAGGGGCGACCGCTATTACATAGAAAAATGTTTTTCTTTTTCTTTTAATTTTGGGTTTTACCGAGATTCGAACCAACGTTCTCTCTGTGAATTCCGAATGGTAATCACGCACCAACCCATTCGGCTACGGCGTCCGCCAGCTTTTACCGTTATTAATATTTTTATTTGTATTTGGGCACTTCGAGGGTTAGATGGAAAATTAAAAAAAATTAAATTTCGGTATACCTACACACAATTTAATGAATTCCTATATGACACTATCTACTGAGAGTTTGTTTTCTTAAAAACCTTATCTGTTTTATAGGTTTGGCTCTTCGATTTTTTATTTAATTGTTATGCAAACAAATATGTTAGAAAAAAAAATCGAGCTTGTGAATTGAAAATGATAATACACAATAGAAATATTGTTGGAATGCATTTTTTGATTATTATCTGGTAGATAATTTCAAGGCATTTATTTTTTCAATATGATATCAGGCATATGTACATATGTCTGCTGCACCTATGAGCTACATGACCCATTTGAACAGTCCGATTTTTGTCTACTTCCAATGAATCTGAATAAAAAATTTAAATGAGCCCAATCTGAAAAAATGCGATGCAAACGGTGGCCATTTGACTTCAATTATTTTCAATTCTTGCACGAGCTATATTTTATAGACACGTAAGTCAAGACCCTACTTTAAATATTCCACGTAGTTGAAGGGCCAAGGCCAACAAATTGAGAACGGCGAGAAATAAAGACCGACGGTATCTTTTTCAATACTTCGCTGTATGAACTTCGCGTACAGATTTATTTTTTCCAAGAAAATTTCAACAATTTGGAAGCGTTCTTCTGGCCTTTAACGATTCATGATGACTTGTAAAACCATAATGAACAGAAATGTCAACACAGATTCGCCATTTTCAGCTGTTAAATCGTAGTTATCGATATCGATTTTCCGAGTGAGGAAGGTACAATAAGAGAGGAGAGTAAAAAAATAGTAGCACATTTTTCTGGTTTCATGTGGAAAAACTCTAATGCAACAATAAATCAGGCATTTATGTGTTTCAAAAATTCAACAATAAAATAGGTTAATGTGTTTCAAAAATTGTAACTTAATTTTATATTCTAGTTCTAGTACCATCATTATTTTTATTTTATTTATTTCGATTTTCCGATATCGATGTTCCGTTCCCACGACAGTCGGTTCTAGGAAGCCGGAACGACCCGGATTCAGTGATGATAGATACCAGGTTTGCTTGTTGTTGTTTTAACAGTAACATAAGCCCCGTCAGTGTAGGGTACATCACCGGTCGTCTTCGTCTGGCTTATCTAAAGGTAGGTCCAGGAAACATGCTGTTTCGACGGGTTGGGTCCAGAGGGAGAGCGGTGTTAGATGAGTAGGTTTTATACCATACTGGTATAACAGTATACCAGGTTTGTTCGTTAGGTATGGTGAAAAAAAATGTTTGAGGGAAACTTTGATTCTACGTCATATGTTTCGCCGTCGTCGTTTTATGTTTCGCAAAATTTAACTTTGGCGTAGTTAAATACAGAACGAATGACGTCGGCATATCTGTCAAATTTGTTCAGAGTCGAATAACGGTATGCTAGGTAGTACAAATCAAAAAAATCTTTTCACCATGGACCTGATTTTATATTCCGCCAAGGACTATCACTTCAGTAGCACTCCTTGCAAAGGAGTGGGGAATGTTTATGATGCTACAACAACAACAACACCATATCGATTGTTCTCATACAGCTGCAAAAAAAACACCCGATACATAACAAAAACTGCCGGGTATTTGATGGCGATGACATATTAAACTGTTTAAACTGGAATCCTTACATTTTTTTTTACATATTTCGGCTGCTGCAGCAATAGCTTCAAACAGACTATTAGTAATAGATTTTATATGCTACAAAATTATAAAATGTATTATTTTCAACCCTATGCAATATTTTTGTATTAATGTATGAAAACTTTTGTCTTGTAAAATCGTTTGCAAGGAGCAGCATTGATTTTTTTTTTTCAAACTTAGCGGAAGTTTTTAGACATCATCACCAACAAAAACGGCAAGAAAACAAATAAAAGCATTTGAGCAGCTCAAAGGTTCAGTGACATCATCGCAATTTGCAAGCCTACTCGCATTTCTTATATAATCGTTTTTTTTTTTTGTTTTTATATTAGGGTGTGCGCGAAATTTGACGAAATGGAATGGTTAAAATAGATTTTCACCGAATAAAATTTAGAATGCGTACTATATAAAAATAAAAATGATTGAAATTTAAGAAAACATTAAGAAAAAAATTATATAAAAATTAGACTTTGAGTGCTTGTCATTTACTGTAAACGCAAACTTCCACCTTAACATGCATTTCTTATTCTAAAACCCATTCTGATCAAGGCGAATCTATTAAAGGTGGTGTTGGTAAATCAGCTGATTTGTTTTTTTTTCTTTGGCTGCGTCTATGTAGCTGTCAGCACAGAATAAAACAGCGAATTAGTGCCACCACCTTCAATAAATGCGCCTTGATTTTGATCTTTGAAAAAATTTACCATCAACTCAGTTAGCTGGGTACTTCAAAAATCAGAAAAGTCATGTTTTTGGCAGAATTAATTTTGTTTTTGGGTGTTTTGTTATCTTCATATAATTTTTGGAAGTAAAAAATTTTGTTCGTGATAATGCCTGCAGGCGCACGTCGACGGTCACAACCGTATGCGACATTTAAGCTTTAAATTAGTTTTATTCCTTATATACCCACCTAGAATTCCTTGTTTTGCTCAATCATTTACTAATAAAATTTTCACATTTCAGCAATCATATGAATGCAATGAATATGCAAATGCGTTCGATGAATCGTCTAATGAATTCACTCATGCCCGATCCATTCAATATGCTGACACCGTTCGATTCAGGCTTCCAACAGAATGCGCTCATGGAACGCGGCAATCCACATGTCGGTAATCCAATGGGTGGTTTTATGGGATTTCCCCCAATGGCAAATATAAATCGACTACTCAACTCAGGTAAGTTGCCGCCGAACGACACATTCGCGATCTTTGAATTTGAATTTTTTTTTCGTTAATAGCAATTAAATTACAAATATAAATATTTCATTTGTAGATATCGGCCAACCACATGGCTCCTCTTATTGCTCTAGCTCAGTTATCACTATGTCCTCTGGCCCAGATGGACGCCCACAAATCTATCAGGCCACAAGCAGCACAAAAACTGGGCCAGGCGGTATACGTGAGACGCGTAAAACAGTGGAAGACTCAAGGCAAGGCATGAAGAAAATGGCTATTGGACATCACATTGGCGAACGTTCGCATATTATTGAGAAAGAACAAGACTTGCGTTCCGGTCAATTGGAGGAACGTCAAGAGTTTATAAATTTGGAGGAAGATGAAGCAGAAGATTTCGATCGAGAATTCACCAATCGCGCGCGCATGGGCGGTGTACGTGGTGCGCGTCCACAAGAGATGATCACAATTGAATCGGCTGACGATGATGATGCACGTCCGCGTCATTATAGCAGACATCATGGCAGTGGTGGACAACATCGCAGACATTTGCCAGCATTGCCCGCACCACCACAACAGAATAGGTAAGTTTGCGTAAGCTGCTCTCTTTATGTTGGAGTTTATTTTAGATTTACTTTACATTTTGATTTTTAATTGGTGTGTGTGTATGACGTGTATATACTCTGAGACAGTCTAATTATCAACATTCGGGTAAATTGCTTGCGGGTATGAGCTTACACAACTAATTAAGCAAAATTTAGTGAAATATAATTTTTTCAGTTTTTATGTTGTTTTAAGTTAGATGTGTGATATGATTTTATATCTTAGGTACTTGTATATGTATGCGGAGAAAGTAGATATCTAATTATTTATGCAATATGAAATGATGTTATTGAAAAAAAAAAAAAACCGTTCTAAACAGGTTAGGATTATAAATTATAAATGTGATTGGTTTACCAATGCTTTAATGCTGCCGTTAGGCATATTTGTTATGCTGTCTAAAATTATGGAATTATGACTAATTTTAATAGCAAGTTTAACGCTAACCCCCCGTTGGGCACCCAAAACTGGCCAGACTTTTCCGACTTTGGACGTGAATTTAACATATTTCTATTATAGCTAAACACTTGAGTTTCCAAGTAACTTCCTACAATTTAATTTTCTCTCGCTTTATGGCTTTAACTTAAAAAAAGATACTCGAACAGCACAAAAAAAGGCCACCAGATTCGGGTGCCCAGCTGAAGGTTTTAAAAACGGTGTCCATCGAAGCAAAGTTAGCTCGTCGTACTGTTTTATTAAAATTACTTTAACAGGCGCGTAAATATATAGAAAACAAAATCTTCCTTGTAATTCCCGTCCTTCCCTAATGCAATGTGTATTATTTTCTTTCTTTCTGCATCTGAATCGGCCATAATTATATACCGAAATTTCTCTTTTCTACTTTTCTACTTTTCTACTTTTTTGCGTTTTATCGTCTTGTTTTTTTTTGTCCACTGTTGCATTTTCGAAATTATTTTTTATGTTATTTTTGCGTTTATGTATAATAACTATTTACGCTTTTCGTACAAATAGTAAATCACTAAAAAAATTCACTGGTTTATTCAAAAAACAATTGTTACTTTATATCTACTTGCAGATATGATAAAAAATAAGAAACAAGTATATAGAAACAATGAAACAATTGATTGAGGATTGAATTTAACTTCGACTAGCATATAACTACTACTACTACTGCTACTACATACCACTAAAATGTATATGTATATATCTATATATCACTTATACAACTTATACTACTGCTATCATTCCCAAACCTCGAAACAGAATAACGAAAAAACAGAATAAAAAAAACAAACGAATTCGTAATTAACTGCAAGCAATAATCACAAAATTTATCAAAACCAAAAATGAAATATTGAAAATATGCATATTAAGCGTAACTAAACATACAATAGTGGCCAGCATACCTTAACTACATACAGAATATTAACAAAGAAAACGAAGAAATATTATTAATAAAAGCAGTTGCAACTTGAAAAAACGAACGCCTACGAGTTTTTTTCAATTTCACAACACCTTCCCACTCCACTTCACATACATAACGTACTTATTAATACTAACAGCAAAAAAGTACTAAATTAAATGCGTCCCGTAAAGCAATTTTTCGACACCCACAAATTCGTCCTAAAAGCAAAAATGAGGTAGGCCATTTTGTAAATTTAATAGCATTAATTTTTTTTTTTAGAATTTTTTTACTTATACTTATTTGTCTCGTTTATTGTGTTGGGAGTTGGAATTTTTATTTCCTATTTGATTTGTATTTCTTAGCATTTGTTAACTTTTTGAAGCATCACCTCTCAACTTAATTTCTTTCTGTACTATTTCTTGTGTGTTTGGAGTAAATGTTTTCTTTATGTATAGAGAATGCTCATTGTTTTCGCCTTACTTGCTCAGTCCAATGTCAATTGAAGAAAGATCAAAAGATAAAAGTTAAATGTTTTTTTAATCCAGCTGCTAGCAGACAGAACGTCATCCTTGAAATATTTACAGACAGGTTTTCTAGGCATTGAAATTTGCAAATAAAAAAACGTATATAATTTGATTCTATAGGAATTATTCTTAAGGTATCTTCTTTTCGCCAAGCGTTTGCGAGTGGCGAATAGATGAAGCAACTGGTATGAATAAGTAGCTTGGCAGCACTTGAATAGAGCTGCCTTAAATTAAATTTTTTTGTAAGATAATGAGTTAAACCAGTTGAATGAGGTATAGCCACACTCGCTAGCGGCGAAACTTGCTCAATAACTTTGTTGTTGCTTTCACACGCAAATGTTTCGTCAAGTTAGTCGAGCAGAGAGATAGCGAGCGGGGAAATGGCGAATAGAAAAGGCCTATAATAGTACTCCCTAGCGGCGAAACTTGCTCGATAACTTTGTTGTTGCTTTTACACGCAAATGTTTCGTCAAGTTAGTCGAGCAGAGAGATAGCGAGCGGGGAAATGGCGAATAGAAAAGGCCTATAATAGTACTCGCTAGCGACAAATCTTGTTCGATAGCTTTGTTGTTGCTTTCACACGCAAATGTTTCGTCAAGTTAGTCAAGCAGAGAGATAGCGAGCGTGGAAGTGGCGAATAGAAGAGGCCATTAATAACTTTGTTGTTGCTTTTACCCGCAAATGTTTCGTCAAGTTAGTCAAGCAGAGAAGTGGCGAATGGAAGCGGCCTTTATATTTCATTTATAAAATATATTTGCCATTTTTATTACCCCAAAAGAGTACATTCGATATTTTTGATTGTGTTTTTTTTTATTAGTACGAAAAAGTAAATGCCATTTTTAATGCAGTTTTTAAGGGAACAGATACCTGCAAACGGCCATATTTTCCCTGATTTTCATTTCAAATGAAGAATTCAAAAATTTTTTTCAAAATTGGCATACAGTTTATTTATACATTAAAATAATATTAAAATTTTTTTTTTAATCATTTAAAGTGGCGGATGTACATTCAATTCTTCCACGAAGGTCACAGCGGGGCTTCTCAATCGGCGGGCATTGTAACATCGGCGTCAGTGACCTGAATACAAAAAACCAAAATTTTTTTTGTTTATTAATGTCGTAATTTCTATATGAATTAACAATAAATGGGGGGGAAAAAAATCGCGGAATAAAATGCTTAAAAAAATGAGTTTTGGGGCGAATTTTCCTACAATTTTTTCCTATTATTTTTTTCGAAAACTTGAAATACATAGAAAGTAGTATCTAAAAAAAGATGTGTGCAAAATGTCAGCGAGATTGGTCAATAACTTTTCGAGTTATCATGTACGCAAATTCGAAAAATATAGTTTTGAGAAGAACGCGTCTAAAGTTTGAATACGTAACTATACCTCTCCCAGCGCTCGAATGCAAAGAATAGAGTCGTCACGGTTGACGATCTATAATATAAGAAATACTTAAATTTACGTTCTAAATTTTTTTTAACATATTCTTAAAGGATTATATGATGTTAACATTTTATGAAAAAAAAAAATATTCCGGAATTTTACTGGTATCTGTCCCCTTAAGCTCTAGCGTTCGGTCTGTATTCTAGTATAGCTAGAAAAACAAATTTTCGCGCCTAAAAGGTACAATGTGAAGCTAAGGGTCTATTTTCATGGCAATGGCATATTGATCACGCGCTCATAATATTGCATATTTTTAGGAGACAACAATTTACAAAATTTCGCGTTGTAGATTTTTGAAAAAGAAAAAAACGAATTGAAACATACTTATTTTATGAAGCACATTTTCGAAAAGTTCCTCAGTACTTTTCAAAATGTGGAAGTTTGTGAAAGTAGCGCATTTTAAAGCAAAAAGCAACGAAAACAAAATAAAACTATAAC
This sequence comes from Anastrepha fraterculus, assembly GCA_037575425.1. Classification (NCBI taxonomy): domain Eukaryota; kingdom Metazoa; phylum Arthropoda; class Insecta; order Diptera; family Tephritidae; genus Anastrepha; species Anastrepha fraterculus. Next base: position 7,633 of record JAYXIM010022710.1, read on the forward strand.
TTGCAAGTGTTTAAAAGTTATAATTAAAGAAATATGGTATGTTATGCCTTCAAAATACAATTCTCCAACATCGATTACGCAAAGTAGGCAACTTTCGCTTTGATCCATTTACAACTAATTATAATGCGCTTAAATAGCGTTGACTACATCAAAGTAGAGCACATTTAATACGTACATACATATAATTAAACAAAATTTTTACTAAAATAACATTTTTACTAAATTACAAACAAGATGTAGGTCATAGCATCATCGACATCGTTCCTTATATTCGCGCTCATTATATTCGTTTTCAGAAAAAGAATTCTAAGCATTGAAAAAAATCTTCATTAAAAACTTGGAAACAAATAAAAAAAAAACAAGAATAACACCACCACCACCACCAACCTCAAATAAAATATGTTCGTAAAAAAATTGTATTTTCACTTCAATTTTCACCGCCTTTCACACTTCGTTCCAAACACAGCTCTTCTTCTCCGTTGTCCAATTCGTCGTCGTCTGTTGATTTGTCGAACGCCAAGTCTAACTCTAATAAAAAGACCACTACAACGAATCACAGCATAACCACCGAAGGAAATGCTACCACTGCAACGAGCAAGAGGAACACCAACAGCAATAACAACAGCTACTTGACGTCGAATGCAACGCGTCGTTCCCCAGCCGCCGCTAGTTATCAACATCGTGGCATTACAGCTCGTCGTCCATTGCGTACGCCACCATCGTCGCCACTCGCCACCACGCCGACCAATCACAGCCACAGCAGCGCATCGGTAACGACAAGGTTTGTGTCACAATATTTAAGAACAAACAGAGAACATCAGTCAAAAGAAACAAAAATATAAAAAGATATAGCGAAAAAACAGCAAATTAATTTGCGAAAATTGGAACAAAGCAACATTTCCATCCCTCGCATTCGATTGAATATGAAATTGCAAAAGTGTCCAAAGCCACTGTTAAGCACTAAAGACTCTACACTACGCGTTTGTTTATTAATTTCGTAATTTCTTGAAATGCAGAATTTCTACGTCGCAATTTTTTTTCATTTAATTATTGTTGCTACGATTTCCTGCGTCTTTTCAGAGAATCTGCGGCATTTCAGTTGCTACATTTCGATGTTCTGCGTTTATTATTATTTTTTTTTTTTTGTAATTTTAGTTGGTAACAACATTCTGTGACAGTTAGGAAACAATTATCTCTCATTGACAGTATTATTTAGTGCAGATTTAGCAATTTTTTCTGTCTTTTTTTTCATATTTTTTGCTACGAATTTGAATTAAATTTTATATACTCCTATTTATATAACTTTTTCGTAGTTGTGCCAAATTTACTGTGTTTTAAATTTAACTGATTCTAAAAGTATTTAAAAATACATTAAAAAAATCGCGAAAGTTGTTTTTACGTACACCTGTGTTCATAATAATAGCAGGCCGGCATATTGCAATAATTATGATTTTAATAATTATAATTTTTTTATTACTTAATACTTTGTATTTAATTTTTTGTATTACTTATTATTTTCTATTAAAATTTTTTAGTTTTTTTATACTTATTACTTTTTATTTAATATTTTTATTTTTTTTTACTCATTACTTTTTATTTATTATAATTTGTTTGTTACGTATTATTTTTTATTACTTATTACTTATTATTTTTTATAATTTTATTATTTTTTATATTTTTTTATAATTTTATTATTATTACTATTATTTTTTTAAATAAAAAAAATTTTTTTTACTCATTTTGTTTTATTTTAGTGCTTTTATTGTTTTATCACTTATTGCTTATAATTTTTATTTAATTTTTTTATTAGTTATTATTTAAATGTTTGTTTTTATTTTTTTATTACCTATTACTTTTTTAGGACTTTTTAAACTTTTTTATTACTTATTATTTTTTATTTAATTTTTTTATTACATTCTATTTTTTATTTAGATTTTTTTGCTACGCGCTATTTTTTATTATTTTTTATTTAAGTGTTTTTTATTGTTTTATAACTTATTACTTATATTTTTCTTATTACTTATAACTTTTTATTTAAGTTTTTTTTTATATTTTTTAATTTAAATTTTTGTTTTTATTTTATTACTTATTATTTGTTATTTTTTTATTACCTATTTTTTTATTAGATTTTTTAAACTTTCATATTACTTATTATTTTATATTTAATTTTTTTATTACTTATTTGTATTTAATTTTTTCGTTACATTTTGTATTACTTATTATTTTTTTAGTTAATTTTTATTACTTATTATTTTTTAGTTAATTTTTAAATTTTTTGTTTATGACTTTTTATTTTTTTATTGCTACGAAAAACGTTAAGTTTTTTATTGTTTTATTACTAATAAGTTTTTTTTTTATCGATTATTACTTTTATTTAGTTTTTTTATTACTAATTTTTTATTTAAATTTATTATTTTTTATTAAATTTTTGAAATATTTTTATTAATTATTTTTATTTATTTATTTTTTGTTACGTAATAATTTTTATTTAATTTTTTTATTGCTTATTATTTTTTATAATTTATTTTTTATTAATTTTTTTTTATTATATTATGTTTATTATTATATTTTATTATTTTTATTATTATATTTTATTATTTTTATTATTATATTTTAGTATGTATTATTATTTTTTATCATCTATTATTTTGATTATCATTTATTTTTTTAGCTCAGACTACAACGAAAAATTCAAAAACTTCTAAAATTTTTTATCGAACTTTTTGGTCTGAATTTTTCGAAAAATTTTGCGTATGCGGTTTTACATATAACGATTGCTTGTTGTTTTTTACATTGCACAAGACCGCCCAAAACGCGATTTTTAAGCCAAGTCTACCTTTTTTCTACTAATTAATTAATTTATTATTGAATAAATATATAAAATTGATAAAAATGCATATTCGTAATTCTTCTAAAATTTTTATTAAAAAGTTTAAAACTTAATTGTATAGTTTTTGTTATTGTAGGCGCTATGTTTTTATAAAAAATTTAAAAAAATTCTATTTAAAAGGGCAAAATTTTGCAATATGCCACGCTGGTATTATAGTGAACACTAGGGTCGTAAAAAGAAAATTGTATTTTGTGATTTTTTATGTTTTTTTTTTTTGAATTTTGCACCAGCTGCTGTCGCAGCAATGGTATGTCCGGGGAATAAAAAACTCCCCGTCGTTTGCCATTAACATATTTTTTGTTATTTTTAAATTTAATATTTAGAAGATATTTTATTATAAGATAATTTTAATAATGCTTAGTAACTTTTATTACTGAAATAACCGTCATTTTCGCCCTTCATAAGTAAAACTTTATTTCTAAAATTTTTCCAAAAAAATATGCTAAAACTAATATATACTTCTCTAAAACTAAATTTAATTTCCCATGAAAGCTTTTCAAACATTCATTAATCATTCTTATTGTTCGGCACGACTAATAACTTAAAAGCGCCATAAAAATATTAACAAAAAAATTCCGAACTTTTTTTTCATTTTAAGGCTTCAAATTTTATGGGGAACCAATTCATTTAAGATACAAAAAGACTTAAAACCGGCAAAAAAAGGAAAAATTCCCAACTTTAAAAATGGCAAAAGCGCCATAAAAAGTTTGAAAAATTTTAAAAATTGTTTCCAATTTTAAAACTTCGAAGTCCAAATTTCTGCGATTTTTTTTAATTTAATTTATTCTTCATTCAATTAATCTTAAACCTGCATCAAAACATAATTTTTTAATACTAATAATAAATATTCAATTTAATTTTTCATCGAATTTCAAAAAATTACTAATAGTCATTGGCAAAACCTCGCTCCCTTTTTCAGCACTCAATAATCCAATCTTTTCTCTCCTCTTCTCACGGCATCTTATCAACAACTTAACTACTTTTTCTCGCATCTTGAATCTTAATAAAGGCACAAAAAAATTTAAACTTAAAATAACTTTTCACCCAACAGAGATTGGCGTTTGTACAATCCACGTTTTTATCGCACAAATAAAATATAAACAACCGCAACAACACAAAAACCAAAACCAAAACAACTGCAGTGATTCGCGAGCATCGATAAAATATCAGAGTAAGCAAATACAACGCAGTAATTGAAGAAACATATGGAAATTAGAAGTGAAGTAGACGAAAATAATAACAAAAACGATGCAGATGGGAAAAATGTAAATACTTAGATATTAAAAACAAAAACAAACAAAAAAAATGCGAATTATCGAAACGAACGAACAATAAAAAAAACGAGTTTTTAACGAATAAATAAAAAATAATAAGCTAAAGCAAAAAAATAGTAAAAGAATCGATTGAAATATAGTAAATACATGGGCTGTATAAAACAATAGTGAACTTATACAACAACAACAACAATATTGGCATGCTTTGAAATGCAGCGCGCGTCAACAAAACTGATTTGAAATCACAAAGCGCAACCAACATAATAAGAAGGGCGGTAGTAAATAAACCTTCAAATAACAGAATCAAGACGTTTCACTTGAATGCAACTTTGATTTATTTGTGCAGTGAGAGATGACAAAAACGGAAACAAACTAAGGGAATGGAATGGGATGCTGCTGATCTTTCGACAGTCACATCTACGTTATTGGAACGACCTGGTTTTTATTCAGTCAAGGACTGCCGCTTCAACAGGATTCACTAAAAACGTATGGGGAATGTTTTATATTATTACAACAAATCGACGGATTGCCAGAACAATTCGGATTCACACACCGTTAAGAATTATTACTCTAGCGGCACTCAGTAAAGGTTATTGTGGGGTGTTTAGCTGTTAAAAAAAAAAAATAAAAATATGGTTGGATCTATTTCAACGGCTCGACTCGGTTGTATATTCCATCTGTCAAACTTCAGCAGCATTGCAGAAACATGGTTGGAAAGTGTTTTCAGCTTTTACACTAAAAAACTTGTTGGAAACCACTACTAAAGATCGATGCACTGTCCGCGGCAGTCGGTTCTACGTTACCGGAACTACGGCGTCGTTGCATGGTGAATGTTTATGCTGGTACAACAATAACAACATCGATACGCTACAAACTAAATATAACAAATAATAATAGTAAATATGTGTTAAAAATGTGGATTTTTTTGAAATTCTTTCGCCCCTAGTCAACGCATTCTTCTACTGCCGCCAAGCCTTCTTCACACTAGGTACTGACATCTTGACTGCCTTTTGTCAGTACAACTCTACAAATATTTAACAGTCAACGTCCTTCTGCTTTCACCTTGCAGTTTTACGTGTAAGAACTCAGTTTTACTACAGCCGACCGCTTTAAAAAAATTTTGTTTGTTCAAAAAAGTCCCGTCACTGTTCATAAATTTCGATGTGAATGCTGTGTATACGTTTGTCGTCGCATTTTACAAAGAGATCTAAAAAAAATCCATATTAATTGTTGCTTTTTGTTTTCATCGTCCATCGATGATGTGTCTCATCAACAAGCCTTTGCTGTGCTTATTTTGCTGCTTAATACTGTAAATACTTGCCGCTGCAATAATGCGTTCAATAAACTCACAAAAAGTGTGTGAAAATGAATCGCTAGTGCACAGAGCGCTGAAATATATATTAATAAATGGTAATTTGTGTAGAAATCCACGTTCGCAACGCAGTTGAATTGCCGGCATCACGGAAATCAGACAGATGGAGAGCTGATCTAAGCGTAACTACTACAATGACATTGAAATAATCCAAGACCCTTGGAGAAATTGCTGTGCACATACTTTTAGTTAGACGTGCATTTTGGTTGTCTTCATATATTATATTACCCGTAGCCCGTAGTCGCTAAAAAGAATGTGCTACTGGTGGTGGGTGGTATTGGCTGCTCGGTGGTAGCATTTTTGCACGGCGTCGCTCTCATTTATTTGATTAAAATTAGTAATTTGTATGTACGCAAGTGCTATATGGTCTACATATATACATACAAGTAAATATACGCCATATTTTGAATTCACAAAATTTCTAATGGTCGTGTTGGAGAAATTTTATTATCCGTTTACACTTGCAATGATTTTGCTGGCTCTACGGTCTTCACAAAGGTTTATAAAATGAACTAAAATTTAACTTTAATAAATACTACCATAAAACTTCTACGCATACGCAATAAATTTTTTGATCGTGTGTTAGTCGTGGTGTAATATTTGAAGGACTTAACCCATTGAAGATTCATTGCTAGGATGCGATAGGTGGCGCCGCGGTCAAATTTCTAATAATTTTTGTATTGGGCATGGTTATAAGTTTCCGTATTTTCTTATCCAATTGTAGAGAATAAAGCGAAGTTGGAGGAATCTTGAAGCTTAAACCCACTTTAAGCGTTCTTAGTGAGCGACTTGATAGTCTGTATATACTTCACAATATAGACCGAAGTTAGAAAATGCTTCTAGGGGGTTAAAAGTTGCTAATCATCAATGGCGTGTTAATCGATTAGTAAAATAGTTAAAATTAAGATGTAATAACGAAATAGCAGTCAAAGACATTCAAAATCATAGAATAAGAGAGTGTACCATTTCCACGACAGTCGGTTCTACGTTACCGAAACGACCCGGATTTATATCCGGCCAAGGACTGTCACTCCAGCAGCATTCACCGTATGTAAATATGGGGAATGTTTTTGCTGCTACAACAACAACAACAGAGTGTAAATCCTTCGTCACAGTATTTCCTTCCAAAGAGGAATGGGATAACGGGCCTATTGTTAAGAAAAATGATATAAACATCTATACAGATGGCTCAAAACTAGACAACAAAGTAGGTGGAGGGGTTTACTTCGATAAACTCGGAGTTAGCCAATCATTTCGCCTACCTGATCATTGCAGTGTATTTCAGGCGGAAGTCACCGCCATAAAAGAGGGACTTACGGTAAAAAAAACGAGAGTATTATCCACAAATGAAGTCTTCATATACTCGGGCAGTCAAGCGGCAAAAAAAGCGCTAGAATCTAAAATACATTCGTCAAAAAAAGTCTTAGAATGTTTTAAACTTCTAAATGAGGTATCTTAGTGCTACAAAGTGCACCTTATTTGGGTGCCAAGCCACAGGTACAACGCTCGATCTACAACCGCATAAGTGCGGTGTCACACTGTGCGTTTTCACCGGAGCGTTGAAAACGCTCCGGCGCGAAAGGATGGCAATGACGAACGCGTTTGTATGATAGTTGTCACACTATGCGTTGTCGCCGCACCTACCGGACGGTTGCCGCAACTTGCTGCGGCGATGCGGCTCGACCGCAAGACCGGAAGACATCGACGACACAAGTATTCTTACGAATACCGTCACACTGTGCAGTTCAAACGCAGCGTTTTGCAATCATGTTCGATACGGATAAATTTATAACTTGCATTCAAGAAAAGCCGGCCCTTTGGGATAAAAGTGCAAAAGAATATAGTGATAAGAATGCAAGAGAAAAAGCGTATAAAAAAGCGTTGGCGAATATTTTCGAAAAACCGTCGAAATTTCTCAGTTGATTCACGATGAGAAAAGAATGGATGGACCCAGTGTTGGCGATTCACTGGGGCTCTCTCAATAATCCTTCCGCTTGCAATAGCGAAATTGCAATTATTTTTTTTCTCAAAATTTTCCGGGACATCTTGTTGTGCTTACAGAATGCAGCAGACTGACGCAGATTGACGCTGAGTGACCGCACAGTGTGACATGTCGATCCGGTGCGGTGAAAACGCATGCGTTTCAACCGCTCCGGTGAAAACGCACAGTGTGACTCCGCACTAAGACGCTGATACCCCTGCCTATAGTCACTTGTAAATTACTTATAGATAAGGAAACCATCAAAAACGTAAATACAACTTGGCAAAACCTCACTACATGCGAACTAAGCAGACACACATGGCCGAAATGGAACAGCAGTCGGTCGAAAATCTTGTTAAGATTTAACAGAGAAGCTATAAGAAATATGATAGGAGTATTAACTGGTCATTGTTTAATAGGTAGCCACGCTAGAAGGTTAGGACTCCCGTATTTCGATTTCTGCAGAAGCTGTCTTAATACAGAAGAAGAGGAAACAGTCATACACCTTTTATGTGAGTGTGAAAGTTTAGCTATGTGGAGGCTGCGCACTCTTGATACGGCATTTTTAACCGATGTAGCGGACATAGCGCATCTAAAACTAACGAAGTTCTGCTCGTTTATTAAATCTACCGGATGGTTTGACAAAGGAACACGTAGGGTATGGATAAGCTGGGTAGGGTAGTGGTATCACAATGGACCTGCGAAAGGTCTAAGTGTGTCGTTACAACACATATATCCAACCTACCTACCTACCTAAGAGTGTGTCAAAATTTCAGAGAAATCGGAGAAAATCTTACGGAGATATGTGGCTTTAGCCGAAGTAGTCAAGTTAGGGAAATTTAACGCAAAATAAATTTTAAAAGGTTTTTGTGGATGTATTTTTAGAACATCTAATTCTGTTTGTAGCATGCTTTTGAAGCATAATACTTCCTAAAATATTGGGGCGAAATTTCAAAGAAATCAGAGAGAAACTTACGGCGATATGTGACTTTAACCGGAGTAGTCTAGTTAGGGAAACTATAAAGAAAGGCGACTGCAAATGAATTTTATAGACTTATTTTTAAAATATCAAATTCTGGTTTTTTACTTCTTTCTAGAGCATACAGCTTTCTAAATACTGTGTCAAAATTTCAAGGAGGCCAGAGAAACCTACAGAGATGATCTATGACTTTAACCAAAGTAGTCAAGTTAGGGAATTTGAAAGATTAATGAATTTAATAGACTTATCTCTAAAATATCGAATTCTTGTTTTTTACTTCCTTCTAAATACTGCGTCAAAGTTTCAAGGAAGCCAGAGAAAAGCCTACGGAGATGTAGTATGACTTTAACGAAAGTAGTCAAGCTAGCGAATAGATTTACATAAATTTGTTTTATTTTTGCTTATCTTTAATACATTTTTTAAGGAGTAATTTTCAGTTAAATTTTGCATATTCTCATACATCCCCTCACCCCCATCACAATTTTTTTGTATTACTAAAAGATTTGCATTGTTTATTGGTGCACTAGTCACTAAGGGAGAAAAAAAAGTATATAATATAGTATATCCTAATCAGTTTACATTGTCGAAATTGGAATCGCCTGAAACTCATGAATTTAACAATATGCCATTTGCTTGCCTGCCTGCCTGCTTGCTTGCCACCTCGTATTGATTGCACGCCCCTCATTTACAAATTTCCCTTCAATTTGCAAATCTATGGACTTTTTACAAAACAACTGAAATCGACTTGGCGCTGTATTGAATCGCGTGCCTGGTTATAAGGAAATATTTGAACTGCTAACCCTATAAGGCCCTACTTACTCTTTATACAGTGCGGTACTTCTTCAACGAATCGCCATTTTCTATTCCATGCCAATTTTAATTGTTTGCTACATAAAATACCTAAAAAAAAATGTTAGTTAAATGTTTGTGTTCTTTTACACATTTCTTGCTTTATTTGAATTAATTGACCATTTCTATTTTTCATTGAATTCTAGAGAAAGAGAGAGACTCAAAATTAAGGCACATTTAGCGTAAATTTCTAAGAAGACTTTTCAAGATGGGTATTTTGCACATGCTTTTTTAACGAAATCTTCGAAAATCTTCGTGCATTTACACGGTGACTTTTTATTTGCGGCGCTTTCCTTGCGTGTTTTTGACGTTTAAGTGAACAATTTTCTTTGTTCATTCGTTCGTTATGCGCGCGTCCAAAGTGCACTTGAATAAAAATGCGAAAATGTGAATGCCATCAAAGCGAAATGCCAAAAAAGCACCTCTATTTAGTTGACCGTGCGTGCATGCGTACCCCATTGGCTTCTCTACATTTTTTGCCATCAAACTCGACACGCATGACTTTCTACTCAGCGTGAAAACTGCTGCTTAGTTGGCAGTAGAACAAAAACAACAAGAGCAATGTGTTTTGTTTTTGCTCTGGGCCCCAAGTATGCCAAAATCTACAAACGAAAACTGACAGTTTAGCGCGTAATTTAAATAAAATTTAACGATTAAGATTGCAAATAAATAGAAAAACACAAATCAACTGCTCTACTACCAGTTCAATCATTGCCACGACAGTCGGTTGTACATTTCCGCAATGACCGGCATTTATATCCGGCCAAGTACTTATCACTCTAGCACCGTTCCCCGTTCGTGTAAGGCAAATGTTTATGCCGCTACAGCAACAACAACAACTACCTGTTCAATGTGCCTTGCTCAAAATAAAAATTCGGCCGATTTGACGAAGAAGTGCATCATCTATTGGGGTTACTATTACTCAGAATTCATGACAATGAAAATTGCATTAAAATATTACTAAAAAAAAAAATATATATTTTCCTAGGAACGTTGCGTATTTCTTCATCTTTAAAGCAGAAATTTTAGTGGTGCCATAGCCGTAACCATAAACAAATGCAGCATTTGTCAATTAAGTCGCGCCGTAACCATAAACAGCTGATAATGAAGTAGAGTTCATGAGAACATTTGCATTTGGTCGTAAAAACGCGGAAATTTTTCACGTCAGCTAACTTTTCGCCCTTCATTTCCAATATTTTAAATTTTTATCGCAAATATCAAAAGAAATGTAAAGTAAAGGGTGTTTGTTTTAGAGGTTAGGTTTTCAAGTTGGCACTACTTTTTTCGTAGACGGTCTTTTTGACAGCTGTCACTTGATTTATGCTCAGTTTGGTTTGCCATTTCATAATGAATAGACTTACACCTGAACAACGTTTGCAAATCGTGCAAATTTATTACGAAAATAATGGTTCGGTTCGTGCGACGCATCGAAGAAAATTTTGTTCAGCGATGAAGCTCACTTTTCTACAAGCCATTGCTGAGACGCCGTTACATCCTCAAAAAGTCACTGTTTGGTGTGCTCTATGGGCAGAGGAATCATTGATCCATATTTCTTTAAAAATGAAGCCGGCCATAATGTTACAGTCAATGGAGAGCGCTATAGAGCCATGATTAATGACTTTTTCAGTCAGAGACCCGAGAAAATTGTGATTTTCAATAATTTTTTTGCTAGTCAATTGCTTTATTTTACAAAAATAAAGGCGTCGCACTAATACATCATGCTCTGACCTGACTTTAGTAAAATTTCAAAAAAAAAAAAATGTTATCGCTGTTTGTGTGGAGCCCGTTTTTCCGTTTTCATCTCAAGTCCTTGGAGATTCATCTAAAATGAATCGCACAAGAGAAATTAGTTTTATTAATAGATAATCTTGTGCCTGATCGAAGCTTGTTTTTTTTTTCAAAATTAACAATATGGAAATATTTTTCAGATTTTCGAGAAAAAAACCGACAATTATTTAAAAAAAATCGAAACCTTTGAAAAAAAGTCCTTCGATCAGGTACGAGTTTTTCATGTTTTGCAAAAGCAGTATACATTTTATTGAAATCTACCAAGCGGTTTTTAAGTTACAGTGATCACTAGTTCAAAAAACATAGTTTTGAGAAAGACGCTTTTAAAGTTTTACTGCTGCTGGCTACTTGCTCTCGAACGCTCCGGAGCGCCCTTTGTTAATTGTTGAATAACTCGAAAAGTATTTATCGGATTCACTTAAAATTTTCACACAATATCTTTAAGATATTTGAAAATGCAAACAAAAATCCAATTTTTTGAAAATTCTGACTAACCCTAACCCCTTAACAGTGCTGCCCATTTGTTTGATCAGAACAGCTGATTGCTACGGTTACGGTCGGCGCCATTAATTGCAGTTTAAGTAAAGTCTTCAAAGTACATTTATTTACACAGTTATTTTGTTAAAAGTTCACAGATAATTCATATGTGTATGCCATCTGTTGTTTGCTTGCATCCTCCCCTATTTGTGTGTTAATTTTAATTTTGTTTCTTTTATTTTCTTCAATTTAATTTTTGTTATTAACTTTAAACATTTGTTTTTTTTGTTTTTTAGCTTTTAAGCTTGAAATTCTTTGTCACTTGCCGTTGCTAATTTTTATAAATTTTATTCGAATTTTTACAGCGTACATCCCCATCCATATAATGCTTCGGCCGCGCGCCGCAATTATCGCTCTAAACATACCAAACAGCATCAGCAGCCACATCAGCCGCAAACCTTGACCATAACCGAAATAATCGATGACGACGATGAAGATGAGCCACAGCCAACAACAGCAACAGTAACAGTAGTTGAAGAAGATGATGAGGCAGCAGAAGCTACAACCGTTATCAACCCAGCAGCCCAAGCAGCTAAAACACCGGCTAATAAATCTCACACATCGGCTCATTAAAATTATTAAAAAAAACAACATAAAACAAAATAATAATAAATAATAATAATAATAATAAATAATATAATATAATATATAAATAACTAATTCGCACATGAGAGAATGAGTTGTAATGCTAATGCCGACAGACGTATTGGATTTTAAGTAATAGCCCGACGACGACGACGACGAGCACATTCATCGATTATAATGAAATGTTCAAAAAGTTGAGGTGGTTCACAGAAGCGTAGCGTGCGCTGTTTAATTATTTAGTTAAAAATAGTAGAGGAGAGCGTTGAAGAGGAGGGGAAAAATAAGATATGGTGGCTTGGGGCACGTGGAAGTGTGCGCGCTGTATGAAAAGCAGCGCCATTCAAACCTATTTCGTTTAGGATTTTAAGCAATGGAGGCAAATAAGCAAACAACACAACAAAAAAAGCCACCTTAGGATAACATTTAAAACTTTATCATTTATATAGTATCATACTTTATTGAAAATTACCTGCACTTTGTTTGAAATGTATGCTGCGCGCAAGGAACATTCTATAGACGTGAAGTTTGTGATTAATAAAATCAAAAATAGAAGAAAACATAAACAAACAAACATAAATTAATTGTATGAGATTGGCTGGCTGGCTGATCAGGCTGTGCTATGCTGTACCGTAGTAGCTGCCGCTCAATTCAAGGCTTATATCAATTCAATACAAATTATGCTTTCAACAAATTTAATCAAATATTTTACTTGATTTCCCTACATACAAATATAAGAAATTCTAAACCTTACTTGTGTATTATGAAATATATTTGTGAATTACTTGCAATACAAAAACAAACAAAAAAATCATACAAGTTATGGCTAAAATATGTATGAGAGTATTAGTAAAGGTTTGAGGTTTGTAAAAATAGCTGAGGCTACGGCAAAGAAAATTGCATTGATTCAAACTGGCAGAGGATGCGTGTGCGAAGCTACTTTCGTTTTGTCAGCAATTTGGTCAGCAGGCAGTAGAAATTTTATGCCAGCAGCGCCGCTACATGAATGATTTTAATGCTTGCGCCGCTTTGCTTGACCGGCGCCACAAACGCTCTTCAATTGCTACGATAAGGGAATTGTCAATTTTTGGTGTTTTTGAAAATGTGTGTAAAATTTAAAAAAAAAATGTAAATTTTTGGCAAATTATGAATTTTTCATAGCAATTGAAAAAAATGTTGAAAAGCAAATTGATGATAAGCAAAAAGGGCGAAACAATAAAAGTATGCAGATTGTAAGGCAGTAAATTGTGCGTCAAAATTCAAATTCTAGCGTAAACAAACACAAAAAATAATATAGTTTTATCAACTTGAATTTATGTGCGAGATGATAGTAGCATATTTAAGGCAAGGCGGCGACTTTGAAGGAAAAAGAAAAAAAAATGAATCATTCTAAAAACACAGGCGCGCACAATCAAAGTCAGAATAGAATATGCTTTGAAGTTGCTGTGCGCTTGCAAGTTATTTGACAGAGATATCCCAATAACTTTCCGTTGGACAACTTTTTTAAAACCTACGGTTGGGCACCTGGGTCTGGCCTTTTTTCGCCCTGTTCGATTATCTTTTTCAAAAGGTTTATATCCATAAAGCGATAGAAAATTAAATTTCAGGAAGCTACCTGGCAGCTCAAGTCGCCAGCTATAAAAGAAATATGTTAAATTCACGTGCAAAGTCGAAAAAGTCGGGTCAGACCCAGGTGCCCAACGGAGGGTTAATAAAAAAAAAACTTAAAAAAACTGCGACAAACTTTGAAGTGTATTTTATTTTCAGCCTGACTGCGCGCCAACGTATTTATAATAGTTCGAGTTAAAAATGTCCATTTTATTTGAAATTAAAAGTTTTGCAGTTCAATGAATTCTTTATTTTAATAATTTTTTTAATTTATTTTAATAATTTTTTCAATTTATTTTAAACTTTCAACAAAAAAATATACATTTTTGTATGATTTAGTGATTATTTATGACAAATACAAATCAATCGAAATTCATGTGATCAGCGCTGCAACGGCTTCCTCTCGAGTTTCACAAGAAATACTACAGTTAAGTTTCGGTTATTTTAAAAAGCAGCAAAGTTAAAATTATTTCAAACACATTTTATTATTTTCTGAAAGAAATTTTCGTTATTAAAAACAAATTGGCAGGCGCTTACGCCTTCTACCTTAGTTTAGTGTGCGAAAGTCGCTTCGAAATTTAGTTTTGTGATAACTGATCGATGACGAAGCGCAGCAAATGAAATATTATTCGACAATATTATATAATACCCGTTATTTTATTAGTTTCTTTTTTTAGCGAATGTTCACATTCACCACGTGCGCTCGAATTTCGCAGTCACGTTTTTAATTTAAAATTTTATTTTTGGCTATATTCGTTTTTTAAACTCGTTAAGGTCCGCTACAGTAATGTTAGTATGATATAAAAGTAAACTTTTGCGATATAGAAAAGATGCAAGTTCAAGTATAATAATAAAATATAAAAACTTACCATCAACGCATCTGTTGTGTGTTTTTTTTTTGTGCTTCATAGTGTAAGGGAAATGTAGCTGGTAAGTGAAATTATTTGCCGCAGAAAGCTTTGTTGTTGCATAAAATAGCTTAACGGTTTATATACAGTTAGAATTAAAAAAAAATATTTTTTTTTATTTTATTTTCTTAATGTGCATATATTTAAAAATGCGCACAGAAAATTTAATATCGTTCTGGTGAATATTTTCGAAGTTATACACAAATTTGAAAAGTCATTTTAGAGTGCTTGAAAGTGCGTTTCAAACTTAAAACGCGTTTTTCTCAAAATAATGTTTTCAAAGTCGGTGACCAACATCAAATCTCAGCATCTCAAATTGAACACGAGCTTCTTAAATATATTTTTTAGTAATTAATCGAAAATTTTTGCTCACCGATAAAAAAATTGTGTTTTTATAAACAATTTAAGACGGAAATTTTGGTCGGAAATCGATTTTTTGTTTTACGAAACCGCCATTTTGTCAAACAAATTTATTTTGTCTTATTCCTTCGATTAATCACTAGATTTAACATTACTTTAACGAAATCTGTTTGGCTATTCTTTAATTTCAGTGGATCCGGGTCGGAGATATAGGGGTCACCGCAAAACGTCATTTTTTGAGAGGAGCTCCCGGAGATCAGCTGTAGCTCCTTTCCCAATAAATATTTTTAATAATACTAAGTCTTAAAATACTGTTAAAAGATAACATAGAATGTGCATAAATTTTTAGATCAATAAATTTAAAAGTATTCTCAGTAAAAATTCTGGAAAATTCACTTTTTTACGGCCTTCTTAACTGTATATAACCCCTTAAAAACGCCGAAAATATTTTAGGGTACGTTGCTCTAGACAGGGTTCGGTCAGTCGTCAGTAATTTTCCGAGACCAAAACTCAAAACAGGGGGAGATAGAGCAAGGTGTTCCGCAGGGTGGTGTCGTATCAACCTTGCTTTTCAACTTCTACATCCCCAGCCACCAGATGGAGTCTCCCTGGTCTCCTATGCTGACGATTGTTCGATAATGACGTTGGGCAATGACGTCGATGACCTGTGCGCCAAAGTAAACGATTACCTCACCAGTTTTTCTCGCTTTTTCACTGCGAGGAATCTTCAACTTTCTCCCACTAAATCCACGGCAACCCTTTTTACCACCTGGACAAAAGAGGTCAAACTGCAACTGCAGGTGAAAGTCCAAAATTTTGGGAGTTACCTTCGATAGCATACACAACCGCAACAAGGTCCCCAAATCGCTATCCGGCAGTACTTGCGGCAAATACAAAGAAATGTTACTGACGACATTTACAAAGCATATTGGGCGGCCGGTTTTGAATTATGCTGCGCCTATCTGGTCGCCTGGAACTAGTGATTCGCAGACTGCGCAATAGCTGCAGACGTGTCAAAACATTGCGATCAGGACAACCACGCGATGCCTCCTGATGTCCCCCTACAACACCTACAAATGAGACACAAAGGCTCCCAGCTAACGAGCACAACAAAATGCACAGCAAACAGTTTCTACGCGGATTTCATCCTTTTAGACATCTCCTAGAACCTGAGCCGCCTCCCGGGCAAGTCAGGTGGCATATCTTCAGCTATTCTAACGAGATCTAGGACAAAACGACAACTACTGGCTCGGATAGTATTTAGACAGACTCTAAACGACATTCATCGGTAGGCACTTACCACCTTCCTAAACTCCCGACCCCTGAATGCCACAATCGAAGTCCAATCACCACCCTAGCAGATGAAGAGCTTCAGCTACCCAGGGAGACCCGCGCAATTACAATTCTGGATACTGTAGCAGACTAAAGTCGCACCTATCCAGAATTGACCCTGACATACCGAACAAATGTCTAGCATGTGAAGGCGCTCCGTACGATACTAACCAACTTTTCACATGCCCCTTCAAACCCACTCATCTAACACCCCTCTCCCTCTGGACCCAACCTGTCGAAACAGCAAGTTCCCTGGGCTTACATTGCGCTGACAGGGTTTAGTAAGCTGCTAAAACACTAACAACAACATGGCATGTTGCCGAAGTAACTGCTTGCTAATAATTACCTGCATAGCCGAGCCGTATATACGTACGTGCATCTCAGTGGTTGTGCCTATGGCGCTGACGTGAAGTGTACATAGTCTGGGATATGACACGTGAAATAGATGAGTTTAGCTGTTTTCACGTCAGTCGTTTGCCGTACGGCAAGCTATGTCAACGATCTGGATTCTAATCCTGCCGACGAAGGATTGTCACTTTAGCAGTTAATCTGCTCTACGTGACATGTATGAGGAGCTATAATGCCATTTATGCATGCTACAGACAACAACAACATGTCATTTGTGCCTAATTCAAAGGAATCGAGAAGTGTACGCTTTTTAGTAATTTTATTTTATTCGAATTTAAAATAATCCTACGAAATAACATTTACAACTAGAACTTAGCAACGCCGTCTTCAATTGCGTTCCATTCGTGCCTCTGATTCCCGCCAATTCCGCTTGATCATTTCCACGATTTGCTTACACAGCCGTGATTTTGCAAAGTAATTGCCAACGCATAGCAAAATGAATGACCAGGCAAGTAGAAGCACATAATCAACTTGCGGCACAGGCTGTACCGGCAATGGTCCAGTCATTTCAGATTCCTTTGGCATTGGTTCAATATGCTTGATGCCCGTGTGCCGCGTCACGAAAGCATGAAAAGTGCCCACATCACTGTAGAATTTCACAATCGGTCGGCCCTGATGGAAAAGTAACAGCGTTGGCAAGCCAACAATGCCAAATTCTGTATTGAAGCTGGGAAATTTGAATGCATCAATGGCGGCGAAACGCAATGTCGGAAATAGTATGGGCAGCATGTTGGCATAGGGCGCTACATGTGCACAGCCGAGGCTGGATTCGGTGTAGAAGAGT
>JAYXIM010022711.1:0-13576 GCA_037575425.1 Anastrepha fraterculus
CCTGGGTCAGTTGGATCTTGTACGGGTGTAGGCCCAAGTCCCGACGCAAAATTCGCCAAGTTGAAGTCTGCGAAGGGCCAAGTTCTTGTGCACGGCGAGGATTAGACTGCCTCGGGTTCTGCTGTACACTTTCACGGACCGCGGCAATGTTCTCGGCTGATCTTACGTTCCTTGAACGTACGAGTGTTGGCTGATTGTTTACTGGCCCAGTCGTCTCAAATTTGGCCACCAAACGTTGAAGAGTCGACTATGAAGGGCCACCACGTCTACCGAAAAATGGGCGCAATGCGCGCAACGTTTGCGTTAATGAACACTCATTTTGATAATAAAGTTTTATCCTTTGAACGTTCTGTTCAATCGTGTAACTTGCCATGATGATTTGGCATAAACAACTGAATAATAAACAAAAGATTTGACAGATGTCACCAAAACAAAATAACTGCCACAGGGCGCCAAAATCAACCCGCGCCAATTGAGAAACCCGTTATAAGCTATTGCATTTGCTATATTCGCACTAGGATTTCTTGCCCTGAAGCTTAGGAATAGTACGAACGGAACGAAGTGTGGGGAATTGTGCGATCTGAGCAGCAAGCAGGTTGGCATAGTATTGCCGTCTCGTATTTAGGCGGCCGCCGTAGCCGAATGGGTTGGTGCGTGACTACCAATTGGAATTCACAGAGAGAACGTAGGCTCGAATCTCGGTGAAACACCAAAATTAAAAGAAAAAGAAAAACGTTTTTCTAATAGAGGTCGCCCCTCGGCAGGCAATGGCAAACCTCCGAGTGTATTTCTGCCATGAAAAAGCTCCTCATAAAAATATCTGCCGTTCGGGGTCGGCTTGAAACTGTAGGTCCCTCCATTTGTGGAACAATATCAAGACGCACACCACAATTAGGAGGAGGAGCTCGGCCAAATACCCAAAAAGGGTGTACGCGCCAAATATACATATATGTTTATATATTATATATATTAAGTACCAGAAATAAATACAGGGTTGCCCACATTCGACGGACCCGACGGATTTCGATGACTCTTTGAGCTCATTCCAATCGACGAGGCTTGTCCGCAGGCAGCAATCTTTGCGTCAATTGAATCTTATACGGGAATAAATGCAAATCAATCCGGATAATTCGTTGTAAAGTGGTCCGAGCAATGCCCTACTGCTGAGAACGGCGATTTTGGGATGTCCTTGGCGACGCCTTGGTCGGTTTTGATTTGGCCGCTTTGGATTAGAAAGAGCATCACCAGTCGAAAACCTTTCGTACAAACGTTTAACGGTGTTCTTAGAAGGCTTACTTTTCACATTAGTCAATGTTTTATACACACGTTGAGTTTTCACAATTGACTTCTTTTGTTGAAAGTAAATTTCAACAATTTAGGAATGCTCGCGTGGCATGTACTGTTCCATGGTAAAAATCTGCTTGGACTGACGCTTCCAATGCGGTATGTCATTAAGCGATCTGACGTCTCTGTCAAAAGATACAGGGTTGCCAGATGGGTCCGTCGAATATTGGCAACCCTGTACTTCCTTATTGCATTCTCCATCCATATACTGGAAGTGTTGCTGAAGTGACAGCCCTAGACCGGATATAAATCTGGGTCGTTCCGGTTACGTGGAACCGACTGTCATGGGAACGTCCGCATTGCAGCAATTTAATTCAATTTATCCATAAAATGAACGAAACGAAAAGTGATGAAAATAGCTGGAGGGTGGAGAGTTCCTCCGAATATATGGTTTAGCAGGCCACTTTAAATCAGCCTCAGCTGGAAGGGAGTCAAGCCTAGAATAATTTGTTGCTCTACATCATTGCGATTGAAACTACAAAACTGCTTATTGCTATTGTTAAAATATATTATTATTTTAATTCATACCTACAACAGGATATGTTTCGAAATGTTCTGTGCGAGTGTGTGAACTCTGGCTGTTGTCTTGTTAGTTTTGGTGTTAGTGTTACAATTTACGCACTGTTGCATTATTTGGGTAAGCGAGGCTGCTCGTTCGTGCGCTCGTTGCGCTTACTGCACTTAGACTCGTATTATCCAAATGCAAGCCTGCATCAACTTGCACGCATACACCCGCATACCGCATGTACATATATTTAAAAAGCAGCACACAAATGCATATGCAAATATATATACATAAGTAAATACATACACATAAGCGCATTTAAATGCAAGCTCTGGGCAAATCCTAAGCCTCTATGCTTACGCATAAGTACGTAAGTATGCCTGCATGCATTTATGCTTGTAAGTTTATGCCTGCCTGCCTACTACAATGCCAGCTATGTTAAGGCATGCCATTTGCGAGTATTAGTCTGTCATTGTCCTGGCAATGTTTTCGAAATAACTAACTAATGCAAATAAATGCATGGGATATTACTGTTGGCATTGTTGTTGTTAATATTGTATTAAATAAACATTGAGAGAATTTTATTTAAATTTTGTGTTTATTATTATTTTCCACAAATGGTGAGTATTTCGTAGTGTACGTAGCTATTTGCCCTTGGGCGGCAGACTTGGGGACTTTTTGCTTGAACAATTTTTGTCCAAAAATTCATAGAAAAAATAGAAACAAAAATTAAATGAAAGCAATGGAAAATTTATATTTTGATTAGTAAACTGTTACAATTAAATTTCGGTAAATTGAATCTTAAATGAGCTTGAGTAAAATATTCGTAAAGGAGTCGAAAAGGAAAATTAATGCATTTAATTTCAAAGTAGCACATTTTACGGCGAACTAAACTAGTAAGTAATTTAAAACTCATTTGTATTCTACCCAAAAACTATGAAATTGCTAACTAAATTAATTACAGCGCAAGTTACGTAGTCAAAATGGATTTAATGTTAATCCGAGAAAGGCTAGCAATGAAATTGTCTACTGTAAATTCACGAACTACTCAAACCATTTCTTCGAAACACTCCTTTCTTCGACAGCTTAGAGCAGTGCGCCAGCCTACATAAATCCCAACAATCTTCTCCATTATATCAACAGCTCTGGCTGGCTGTAGATATCTGCCTGTTGGAGGTCTCATAATGGTATCAAAACGGCGGTTTAGTGCTACTTGGGTAGTGCCAGAATGGCACTTCAATCATTTCACCTACATATCTAGAGAAACACTTCTTCAAAGAGTTTATATATCGGTGATTGATCCTTTTAATATAGCTCCCGGAGGCACATGTACTCAAATTTGTGCCTATGTGGATGACATCGTAATTATAGCCAGAAACAAACAGGCTCTGCAAGAAACATTTCTGCGTCTTGAATCATCTGCTAGAATGGTAGGACTTCAGGTAGAATAATCACTTCAGAGTTTGGGTTAAGCCGCATGAGAATGTACGCCGTCAAAGACACTCCTCAAGGCGGAGTACTTTCACCCCTTCTCTGGAATCTCGCTGTAAACAGTTTGCTTCGAAATCTCGAAAAAGCAGGCTGCAAGGTTGTAGCCTATGCAGATGATATTGCTCTCTGCGTGTCAGGCAAACACCTGAATACCCTCACTGAGCTCATGCAACGCTCAATCAATATTCTGTCAAAATGGTGCACCGAATGCGGACTAAATGCGAATCCAGCAAAGACAGATCTTGTTCTCTTCAATAGGAAACAACAATCTCCTCCACTGCAAACAATAACTTTAAAAGGGGAATCATTACTTCTATCTGATTCAGCTAAATATCTAGGAGTTATTCTAAATAGGAAGTTGAGTTGGAAATTGAACATTGAAAACAGATGTAAAAAAGCTTTCATAGCTCTTTATACTTGTAAGAAAGCTATCGGCAAAACCTGGGGTTTTTCACCTCGGATCATTTATTGGATATATACCTCGATCATCAAACCGATACTCTTCTACGGTGTGGTTGTTTGGTGGACAGCACTCGAAAAACGGTGCAGAGTAGCCACAATTGATCGAGTCCAAAGAACAGCCTGCCTCCTGATAACAGGATGCTTAAGTACAACACCTACTAAGGCTCTAAATACGTTGCTTCACTTGTTCCCCATCGATCTGGCTGGCAAAGCGATTGCAGCGAAAGCAGCGACACGCATGAATGCCATATCGAAATGGAAAACGTATCGTGGCCATTCGGCCATACTCAACAGGAACACTGTTATCTCTTCCGACATAGACTATCATGTAAGTCTTCCATCACCACCCTTGCTATTCTCCTGTTCACTCCCAATCAGGGAAGAATGGAAGACAAATCTTACCGAAATCGATGGACCTCTGATTATATATACAGATGGTTCAACACAAGACGGTAAAGTGGGATTTGGAATATTTTCCAATTCCCCTCACATCAATCTATCATTTAGATTACCCGACTACTGTAGCGTATTCCAAGCGGAAGTATGCGCTATCTGGTATGCTGCGAAAACTCTCTTAGAAAAGAGAATATCACTAGAGGATATCCGCTTTTTCACTGACAGTCAAGCGGCCATTCGAGCACTCAGCTCCTCTTATATCCACTCAGATGTGGTTCGATCCTGTCTCTTATCTCTTAACGAGATAAGTGTTCAGAATTCTGTACAAGTTAACTGGATACCGGGCCACAGTGGATTCGAAGGTAACTGCAAAGCTGAAGAGCTCGCGAGAGCTGGAGCTGCGCAATCAAATATTAGTAACTTACCCACAATCCACATTCCGCTCGCAACATGTAAAATTAAAATTGATTGAGAATTTCACAGCATTGCTTATCGGAGGTGGCGAGTGGAAACTACTTGCGTTACGACCAGACAAATCTGGCCATCCTACAATCTGAAACAGACAAAAACCCTTATAAGTCTACCGAAACACGAACTAAGGCATATAATATCTCTTATCACCAGCCACTGCCTTTTGGGCACTCACGCACGTCGGCTCGGGGTTCCTTAAAACGACCTGTGCAGATACTGCGAAGACGAAGATGAGGAAGTATCGAGCAGGCATTTGCTGTGCAGTTGTGCCGGCCTAGCCAGAAGTCGACTCGCTCTTATAGGCTCTCCAACAATTGACAAGCTTTCAGCACTCTCGGACCTGAAAATCGAATCTCTCATTAAATTCTCAAAACGAATTAATATTTTGGACCAAAATCTATAATAAAAATCTCGGTAGGTGGGGAAATCATATAAAATAATGAGCTCTAGGGCAACACAACGGATCCAACTTGCGGTCTATGTGGCACTCCGATACGCGGTCACCCTTAAACCAACCAACCAACCATGGTAGGACTTATCATCAACGAAGAAAAAACCTAAATATATGGAAGGTGAGGCGCGCAACGCAACACTTAACTTAAAAATAGGCAGCTATAGCTTTAAAAAGGTTAATGAATTTAAGTACCTTGAAAAGATGCTGAGCGCACAGAAAGACAAATCTATTGCCATGCAAGACCGGACACAAACTGCAAATAAGTCTTACTTCGCACACACAAAGTTGATGAAGTTGAGACTACTTTCTAGAAACCAGAAACTGCGAATTCACTAAACTGCCATAAAACCTACACTCACATACGGGTGCGAATTCTGGGTTCTGAAATCCAATGAAACCGATCAGTTAAATTGTTTTGAAGGGAAGATTCTAAGAAAAATATATATACACCTGTACGACTTGAAGGCGGTACTTACCGCATTCGGTACAACAACATGTGTTAGACACATTTATCAGTCTTGCAAATGTAATTAGGTACATCAAAGCGCAAAGGACTCGATGCGTTCGGCCACATTTTACGAATGAGCAACGAGAGAACCCAAATAAAGACCTTCGAAGGCAGACAAGGCGACAGAAGAAGAGGCCGGCCGAGAAAACTATAGAAAGATGACATTGAATGGGACTTTGGGGCTACATATGGACATATCTGATATCAAACGAAAAGCTGATGCCGGAGTGACGTGGCGGCGAATTGTAACGGAAGCAATGGTTTACAACGAACTGTGATGCTATGATGATGCTGTTGATGTTGATCCTTGATGACAAGTTCTCTTGGAATCCATAGCTCGGATAAAGGTTTTCAAAAGATCATAATAAGCCACGTAACAGTCAGAGTATAGACTTTCTACTCTTGAGATACTTTAAGTTAATTAAAATCAAACGAGAATTAGAGGAAGTTATAAGATTTGAGCATTTTAACGACCGGAGAGTATATATAAGGAACACCTTCTGTACACGTTCAATTCTCTTAATTGCATATTGGTGGCAAGGCCTCCAGATAAATGTTGCATAGGAAGTAAAACGTAATTTGAGAGTGTAAGAGCACAAGAACTATTACGCCGTATGAAACTTTGGATTGAGTAAAAAGTGGGAGCAATAAAGTTAATGAGACTATTGAATGAAAAATGGGAGCCAAAGATAACACCA
Organism: Anastrepha fraterculus; assembly: GCA_037575425.1. Taxonomy (NCBI): domain Eukaryota; kingdom Metazoa; phylum Arthropoda; class Insecta; order Diptera; family Tephritidae; genus Anastrepha; species Anastrepha fraterculus. The sequence goes on from JAYXIM010022711.1 coordinate 6,330, forward strand.
AGATCTTTGAATTCAGGAACAGATTGAAGTAAAGTGTTAGTAACCCCATCAATGCTACCTTGTCAAATGTTACGTCCGCTTGTTGGTTGCAGATAGAGGCGAAGTCCTTGCAGACTGTGCTAGCTGAGAGAACTATCACCGGAGCATTGCCAATAATATTTATCTCAGGAATTCTCGAGATGCTCGACCAAACATATCGCTTTGTATATCATAAAATAGAAAGAAGCGCCGCTTTCCTCATGTCAGGAGAAAATTTCGAGGGAAATAACTTAATACAATCACTCACTTTCACTAAATGTTAATCTTCTCTTTCTTCTTTTTTTACGTGAGGAGTTCTTACAAAAATTGTGCAGATTACACTGTGCGACAATTTTGGGGTCATCAAAATCAAACCACACCGGACCTTTTTTTTCTGAAAATATACCTGTTCAATAGCAAAACCCTCGCTGTGTTTTTAAAAGTTAGCTCGATTTTTTTTTTATAGCGTTTTGAAGTTTTCTATTTTCATGAGATTTTGGAGTTTTACCTGTACGCTGAATTTGACTTATAAATCGACCTTTGTTTGATTTAATCGATTTATTTTGTCATAGCTTGATGCAGAAATTTCGTACATGTACAAATAAACTTATTTTGAGAAGAACCTATATCTCAAGACGCAATTTTGATTACCAAAATTTCGAAAAATTGTATGTTTTTACCATTTTTTACTGTAATTATGAAAATAATTAAAATTTCTCACTATTTCTTCTAGCAAAAATGTTGCAAAATGTACTAAAAAAGTCATTTATAAGATAAAAACATAAAACTGAACTTTAAGTTTGTTATTTTCTAAAAAAATAAATTTTAAAGAAGATTTTTCTTCATAAAAATAATTTTTTTATACACTACTTTAAATTTTTTTTTAAATATCTAAAAACTCTGTAGGTAAAAATATTAAATAGATTAAATAAAAAGAATATAGACTTGAATTCTTATAATTTTTTTTTTTTTTATTAAAATAAAGAATTTTTACGTACTAAAACCTTAGAGACGAGCTCTTTTCGACAATGATTGAATTTCAACATCATCATTATCAGAGTAATCAGATTCATCAGTAAAGAATTCCATGCCTGTCTCTTCTTCTTCTACCTCATATTCTTTTTCCTTCATTTTCTTCCTGGTCGTATTAAAAAATATGTTTACAATTTTTTGGATCATGTTCTTCTGGATTGTGCCATAGCATTGGCATTCCAAAAGGCATTCTGCTTTGTTTTTTGTGCAACCAATTAACTAAACCAACATATCAAGCTCTACACACTATGTTTGGCGCCCAAGGTACATTCAAAATAACTTCACGATCAAAATAATGTCTGTATGCCACAGTAAAATCATCACTGATTGATCCATGCTTTTCACTCGCTGGTGTGAAACGTCCACAACAATAGCAGAAAACGTTAATATTTGCAGGACAATTGTACATTTTTTATTTTCTTAATTCATAAAAAATTCACGTAAATGAAATTAATAAATTCAAATATGTTAACAAAAACCGTATTGTTCACAAAATATTTAGCGCGTCAAATGTGTTTTAGGAGTTGTTATGCACGAACCTGATCTCGCCAGACTGCTGCGATCTTAGAACAGGTAAAATCGTTGGGAACAAATTTTGGAATTTCTAAAACAAACATTTCCTGATAAGACAGACTACAACCTTCTTTATACTTTTTATTTTGGAATGTGTGCTAGCCACTTTTCTATGTACTTAACAGGCTAAAAGTCTTGTGAGACCAATCTTGCTTTTCACTACTCACTATCACATTTTGTTACATCCAATATTCATTGGAAAACCGTATCTGGAAAAAATACTAGCAAAAATAGAAAAATCTGAAAATGTGTATAACGGGTGGTTACGTATAAAATTATTTTCATAATTACAGTAAAAAATGGTAAAAACATACAATTTTTCGAAATTTTGGTATTCAAAATTGCGTATTGAGATATAGGTTCTTCTCAAAATAAGTTTATTTGTACATGTACGAAATTTCTGCATCAAGCTATGACAAAATAAATCGATTAAATCAAACAAAGGTCGATTTATAAGTCAAATTCAGCGTACAGGTAAAACTCCAAAATCTCATGAAAATAGAAAACTTCAAAACGCTATAAAAAAAAAATCGAGCTAACTTTTAAAAACCCAGCGAGGGTTTTGCTATTGAATAGGTATATTTTCAGAAAAAAAAGGTCCGGTGCGGTTTGATTTTTGATGTCGCACTGTGTTATAAAGGCACTCTACCGTACTGCAGAGCAAACAGTTCTCCACAATGGCGTCACAAGCGAATCAACAATATAGCAGTGAAGTTTGTTGAAAGTTTCTGTTATCTCGGTAGCATAATTGCAACGAATGGTGGAGCTGAAGAAGACGCAGAAACCCGTCTGCGTAAAGCTAGGTCAGCCTTTGGATGGTTACAGCCAATTTGGAAGAATAGACAAATTTCGCAGAAAACCTAAACAAGAGTATTCAAATCACTCGTAAAATCCACACTTTTATATGGCAGTGAAACGTGGCTGGTGTCGGGAAGCGTTGCGCATAAACTACAAAGCTTCAAAAATAAATTCCTTCGGATAATATGTAAAGTTTTTTGGCCGAACACTATCCGAAATACGGACTCGTGGCAGATCACCGTGCAAGATCCAATCCAAAAGGTGATAAGTGGTCGTAAATGGCGATGAATCGGGCACACTCTCAGAAAGGACAGCGAAAGCATTTGCAGAACAGCATTGGAATGGAACCCACAAGGACACATACGATCCGGTCGTCCACGAAATACTTGGAAGCGTTCTAGCCTTCGTGAACTAGAAACAGTTAACCAAGCGCGGGATGTCGTAAAGAGAACAACGGTTGACAGAACAAGATTTAAATGTTTTGTTGAAGCCCTATGTTCCCAAGTGGATTAATAAAGGAATAAAAGAAAGGATGAAAATATAAGTGTTAAAATTCATACAGAAAGAAATTAAATCAGCTGTTGCATTAACATACTATCGACTTACATATATGAATTCTAATTGCTGACAAAATTGATTCAGCTCTAACCGAGCAACGGTGAAGTGTATTGGTTGTTTTTGTAAACTTTTAAAGCTTCAGTCGTTTTAAAGAATTCGTCGTTGCATTGCTATTTTCGTTGTGTTATGTAATGTTATGCTATGTATTGTTATGTTATGTATGTTATGCTATGTTATGTTGTGTTATGCTATGTTATGTTTTATTATGTAATGTTACATAATGTCATGTTATGTAATTTTATGTTATGCTAAGTTATATTAGGTGCGCAACTAAGTTCCCGCTGTTTATCAATCGATGCCGCCAGAAGTGGATTCTAACATAACCTAAACGTCATAAACCAAACTTAGACACATGGTAAACAAACTGCTTCGACACCTTAGTGATTTTGTTTTGGTATCTTATACTTTTGGTTTTGTGAAAATGTCTGATTTTGTGCCGAATAATCGTCATATGCGGGAAGTGCTCATTTTTCTCTTTCATTAAAAAAACGGGAACTGAAGCACATCGAGAGCTACAAAAAGTTTATGGAGATGCTGCTTTAAGTGAAACAACGTGCCGAGATTGGTTCCGTCGCTTCAAAGACGGTGATTTTAATGTTGACGACCGTCCGCGTGCAGGAAGGCCAAAAACCTTCAAAGACGCTGAAATGGAGGCATTGCTCAATGAGGATCCATGTCAAACGCAAGAAGAGCTTGCTTCAGTATTAGGAGTTATCCGCCAATCCATTTCCAAGCGATTTGCATGCTTTGGGAATGATTCAGAAACAGGGGACTTGGGTTCCTTAAGAGTTAAAACCAAGAGATGTTGAACGTCTCTTTTTCGCCTGTAAGCAACTGCTCCAGCGGCAAAAAAGGAAGGCGTTTCTTCAAAACTGGATTCATTACAGCAATCCAAAGATAAGAAAGTCATGAGGACTGCCCGGTCATGCTGCTACGTCGTCACCTCGACCGAATATTTCCGCTGCAAAGGTTATTTGGTGGGACCAAGTTTTTGTTATTTATTATGAACTGTTAAAACCAAGCGAAACCATCACTGGGGTTCGGTATCGACTCCAATTGATGCGATTGAGCCGAGCACTGCGCGAGAAGCGGCCGCAATACGCTGAGAGGCATGAAAAAGTGATTCTACAGCATGACAACGCTCGGACTCACGTTGCCAAACCCGTTAAAACCTACCTGGAAACACTGAAATGGGAAATCCTACCCCACCCGCCATATTTGCCAGATATTGCGTCGTCCGATTCTCACCTGTTCCGATCGATGGCACATGATCTAGTTGACCAACAGTTCCATTCATATGAAGACATCAAAAAATGGCTTGATCCGTGGATAGCCTCAAAAGATGAACAGTTTTACCGCGACGGTATACGAGATCTACCAGAAAGATGGGAAAAAGTAGTAGCCAGCCCTTGGGAAATACTTTAAATGATTCACTTGTAACCATTTTTTTAGAATAAAGTTGTATTTTCATCAAAAAAAATAGCGAGAACTTAGTTGCGCACCTAATATTTTATTATATAAATTTATATAGCGTTACATTCCATATACGTTTTATTCAAGTTGTCCATTTTTTTTCTAATCAGTTCACCAAACTTTACTTGACTTTATACATTTTTATTTTTAAAATATTTTCTCTTTTTTCCTTACCAATTCATGTAATTATTTATACTTACTTGCACGGCACAAAAATTCATCATACAAAATAAATTACCTATTCTTACATTGCTTAATTCACACAAATTAGAAACAAAAAATTGTAAAAGCAACAGTAAACAGGTGCATACGGGAGCATGAAAAAAAAACGAAAAAAAAAACAGAAACCACAAACATATGACAACATTTAGCAAAACATTTCAGTAATTACTTTAATGATTTCCGCCCGCACCATAAGATTGCATGCACACGCATACACATACATGCACTTACATACCTGTACATTCGAGTGTAAGCAATTTTTGCAGACGCTTGCCGCCTTTCGTTTTCACAGCAGCCATGTTGAGATTTTAAGAGTGTGTATAACTATATTTACGTATATGTCTCCACACTCTCACACACACACACACAGGCTAATACTATCATATTTGCTTGCCTATTGTGGTTGTTGCATTATAGCTTTTGTGCACTACTCAGCTTTCTCAACCATAAAGTTTAATTAACATTTTATTTTCCTCTTTTTCATCGTCGCCTACAGGTCTGTCCGTACACTGCTTAGTCAAAGCGTCTGCAAATACAAAAGCCAATGGCAACATTGGGTTAGAGAAGAGAAGAAAGTAAAATTCACATGTATGCACATAGGGGGTGGTACATATGTACGTATGCATGTGCCCATGTATGTATACCTGCTTTGGTGCAAAAACTACATTTACCCACCTAACCATCCTTCTATGGGCCACCGCTTGTAGCAGATGTTTCCTATACGCGTCGTCTACTCTAACTTTATTGGTATTGGAAAGTTGTCGGCAACACCTCAATATTTTCTACTTTTGCCGTTACAAGCGCTTCGCCAGCACCTCGACCGCTCTGCCGACTGTGGGGTCATGTGGCTGTGAGGTTCGAAACTTTTTGGTATCGACTAGATGAACAATTATTACGGTGTATGACATCCGGCGAGTATGTGTGTGCGTGCATGTATGCATAGGTATATAAGCAATAATGCCGAAATATGTGCGTATATGTGTGTGTAATCAGACTGCCAGTTGTCTCGCTTGCTACGTTTGTTTAATTTAAAATACAACTGGCAATTAATAAAGTTTTTGCTTTTTTTGGGAATTATTCTCTTTTACACTTCATGAATTTTGAAATATTTTGGGAGCTTACCTGACATTGCATTTAACTATTTTTCAAATCAGCACCAATTATGTGTAGTTTAAAAGTAGATATGTATTTGTAGTCATATTTGTTTATGTGTGTGTTATTGAAATTGGGTATTTGTTGTTTTAGTTATTGTGGACGAATGGTGACAAAAAATATTGCCTTAGAAACATTCGAGAATGTGTTTTTTTACAAATGATAAAAGAAAAAAGATTTTTGCCAAAAATATTGAACAAAAAAATTAAATTTTTTCGCATGGAACATTTTTTTAAAAGGTCATTTTATTCTATAAGGTAAAGAAAAAAATTATAAACATTCGGGGATGTGTTTTTCACAAATGATAAGAGAAAAGAGTTTTTTCCCAAAAAAATTGAACAAAAAAGTTTTTTTGCAGTAGAAAATTCTTTTTAAAAGTATATTCTATTAAAAAAAAAATTAAAAAAAACACTTAAGGTTGTGGCTTTCGCAAATGATAAGAGAAAAAAGTGGTTTTCCAAAAATATTGAACCAGAAAATTACATTTTTTTCCATAGAATTTTTTTAAACGTACATTTTATCCTAAAAAATTAGGAAAATGTTAAACAACCGAAGATACTTAACATTGAATAAATCTTAAAATTATAAAAGTTAGAAAAAATAATTGCAATTTACTCAAAAAAATATACAACTTTTTTGAAATATGTTAAAAAACCGAAGAACCAATTTTAAGGAAAATAAAATTAAAAAAAAAACAAATTTAAATTAACTTAATTCTTTTGAAATTCAATTAAACAAATTTGTTTTCATAATTTCTGTTGTTAATTCAAAATACAAAATTTAAGACAAATATGGTGTTTTAAAAACTTAAAAAAAGAATTTCAAAAATTAAAAATTAAATTATTTTTTTTGAGATTTCAATTAAAATTTTTTTTATCATTACTTTGTTAGTTGAAAATACAAAATATAAAATTTAAAAAAACAAACTTAAAAAAAAAATTGCAAAAACTTAAAATTGAATTTATTCTTTTGGAATTCAATAAAAATTATTTCTATGATTTTTTTGTTAATTAAAACTACAAAATTTAAGAAAAATATAATTTTTACAAAATTTAAGACAAATATGGATTTTTAAAAATTTAAAACAAGAATTTGAAAAATTAAAAATTAAATTATTTTCTTGTGATTTCAATTAAACATTTTTTTTTATCATTACTTTGTTAGTTGAAAATACAAAATATAAAATTAAAAAAAAATAATATTAAAAAATGAATTAAAAAAAATTAAAAATTAAATTAATTCTTTTGGAATTAAATCAAATATTTTGGAATTAAAAATTGCTTTTATTATTATTTTTTTTATTTCAACATATAAAATTTAAGAAAAACAAAGGTTTTGAAAAATTAAAAAAATAATTAGAG
>JAYXIM010022712.1:0-18595 GCA_037575425.1 Anastrepha fraterculus
TCCACATTATTTTGAACTGAGTGGACCGAAGTAAAGCTACCATCACTATTTAAGTACTCATTCAGCTCTTTCCATTATTTGGCACCTAAGTTAGGACGGTGCAACATCGGATGAGACGGAGCCAGCGAGAAACTTCATCCTCTTATAAGGACGTTCAGGCTGGCTTTGGTGAGCACATCTATCAGCTTATACCGCTTTAATTCTTTGAGAGTGGAAAGTTAATTTACGTTGGCCGTTTATTGCTGAACACAATGTAGAAAATACTGCCTTATTATCGTTTTTTTTCGGGAAGATGCCAGTGAAGAGGAAACTCTCATGAGTACTACTATACCGGCATAGCTACACCTAAGTACTAAAAAGCTATGCACAATCTACCACTCCCTACGCGGAACTGAGAGATATCTTTAATATCTGCTTGACTGTGAGTGCAGCCAAGATCTCGACTTGGAAAACTCTGTAGAGATTCAGGAGCTTTTACTCCAATGGTTGTTGAATATCAAGCTCCGAGCGGCGTACAGTGGCTCCTCCTCCTTCAGTCATTTTAGATATGCCTGTGAAGAAGTTGAAGTATAGTGGCTCAATCGAAGTCGTTTCCTCCACCAGCCTTGCTTTATTATCATCTTGCATCATTATTCATGAAGTCACTTCGAGGCAGTCCGAGCTGCCCTTCGGTGACAATATTAGAGGACAACCTGCCTTGCTCTGTTACCATCTGCGTACAATTATTCATGAAGTTAATTCGAGAAACGATGCAGTCCTAGCTATCCTCTGCAGTCCTCTATTATTGATGTGACCGAATGGCTATTATATCAATAGCTTTTTTACCCTCCGCCTCAGCGCTGGCTTCTCCTCTGAGTTCTGTGTAATTAAATTTATCGGGAAGAAATTCTGTATTTTGTCCTGCTGTGGATGTGGTTTTTAGTGTTCGAGCTTCTAAACTTGACTCACTAAATAGTTTCCCACTTCTTGGCAAATGGCTTTTTATCTATCGTCGACCTCTGTGCCAAGATATCATACAGCTGTTATAAGTCTTCTGACAGCTGCGCCCCTCTAATGTAAGTACCCTGTGGATAAACCCCATGTCTTAAGCAACGTTTTCCTGCTGGTATATCTAGAAAGTGTTGAGGAATTTCTTAGACTTTTGCTCTACATGAAATGTCCATTTCGGGTTACTGTGCAAAGTGACGCAAATTATTCATCCAATCCTTTTTTTGGATAATGTACACCATTTGCAAAAATTATTAATTTTCCTGTGGGGTGATTAATTTTGCGCCTCTTTATAGATAGTTACTCGGGGGTATTCTACTCCGTTAGAGATTTCAAAGTTAGCGTGGTATATTTTAAATTGTACGGATCTCAAGGCGGAAGTTTACACTTCTTGTGAAGAGTATTAATTCATCTTGACTGGATTCGCTTTCAGTCCCACTGTTTTTCGAATTGGCGGTTTCTTTACGTGTGTCCTCGCATTTCGCATTTCACGCATTTTGTCTAGACAATGGCCTGAATTGATGTCTGTAAGTCGTCTACATATGCAGTCAATTTCGGCCTGCTATCTTTCATTTGTAGCACCATTTTTTAGCCGCTTAGCTCCATATCAATGGGCAAAGATTTACATTAATTAGATGTGCTCTTATTTAGCTTTCTTGAAATGGTTGGTGCGTCCATTCCACACTGACAGGTCCAAAATTCCAGATATTGTCGGTTCTGGATTGTATGACAGTGCTTAAACCGACTGGGTCAAGTTCCTTCAGCGAGACCTCGGCGAAGATGTGAATGAAGCCTTCTGATTCAACTCGAGGAACTCTAGATATTCGCCGATAGTCTACCTGCAGCACAACACATGAAGATACATACGTCTATGTAGATGTGCCACATGAAGTGGCTTACCGACTGGTGGATAATAGATGGCAGTTCGAAGCTCCAAAGAAAATTTTCTTCAGTGAGCCAGTCAAGAGTTGAATCTAATAGTATTCAGAATTGCTATATGGATTTCAACGTAAGCGCAAGATAGCAAAATGTACCATCCCACTTGGTTTTTGCTGAATTTTTACTAAATAAAGAAACGTATTTTTAGCTATGGAACTTTTTACTTTGATTTCTACGCACCTCCACTGCTTGTCTGTTTACTGTAGCTGTTTTCTAAGTATCAAATGTGACAGATGTATGACGCTATGAGGACGCCAAAAACGATCTAAAATTTTGCTTCGGTTTTAATTCTGTGATTGAGGGCAGCCAAAGTGATGCACCCTTTCTAGTGTCCAAAACTAAAGGGTGGTTAAGTTTAAAGGGCCGGTGTTAATTTTGAATAAAAGGGAATGTTTTTAAGAAATTGTTGTCATTTCTCTTTATTATGATAATATTGGTGTGGCTCAATCACGTATAAAACAAAATATTGGCCAAATGACCGCTGCGGCCTCGGCGGCACACCTCCATCCAATGGTCCAAATTTTCGATGACGCTGAGGCATAATTGAGGTTCTATGCCGTTAATGTGCCGAATTATCTCATCCTTTAGCTCTTGAATTGTTGCTGGCTTATCGATGTACACCTTTTCTTTCAAATAACCCCACAGAAAGAAGTCCAACGGTGTCAAATCACATGATCTTGGCGGCCAATAGACATTGCTGCGACGTGATTTTATTCGACCATCAAATTTTTCGCGCAAAACCGCTGTGTGACAAGTGGCACCGTCCTGTTGAAACCACATGTCGTTCACATCCATATCTTCCAATTTGGGTCATAAAAAGTTCCTTATCATCTCACGATAGCGAACACTATTCACAGTAACTGCCTGACCGGCCCCATAAGCCGCACCAAACAGTCACTCTTTGTGGGTCCATTGGTTTTTCAGCAATCACTCTTGAATTATCATTCGTCCGAATGCGGCAATTCTGCTTATTGACGAATCCACTGAGGTGAAAATGTGCCTCATCACTGAAGATGATTTTCTTCACGAAGTGCGCGATATGCATTTTGATTTGAACGCCCGTTTTCATAATAAGCCTTAAGAACTTTAACGCGTTGCTCGATTATGTATCTTTCAGTGGTTTAAATAGAATTAGTCTGAATGTGAAAAATGTCAAATGAAATGCAGAAAAAAACTTGACGTTTAGGTGTAGTTCACATTCAACATCGGCCCTTGAGATTTAACCACCCTTTATTAAGTTTAAGCGTGATGCACGGCTCAGTGGCTGGTAAAAGGTAATAGATGTATAGTTCAAAAACTGACACCCACACCGATTCGCCAAAGTCAAACCAGCAAACTCAAGTATTTCCTACTCGGTATTCCAGCACTTTTTATTATTCAAACTAAAAAACTTGAAGTCATAAATCTACATTTAAATATTTGTTACCACGTAGCTGCCAGCGATTACCCACAGGTTTGACTGTCTGTCTGGCGTATGGACAAAACTTTCTGTGGTACCAAAGTTATATTTAGTGTACACCAATACACCCAGCCTCCATACTACTTCTCTATGGCTGATGATGTCTAACATTGCAAAAGCTCTGTAGACGCATATCGTTTACGTGCTTTTGAATAAATAATTGTGTATGTATATGTTTTTGTATTTATATTGTTAATTCCTGTGATAGCAAAATTTTCACAAAGTGAAAAAAATGGATTAAGGCGCACGTAAAAAATATATATAAGAAAAAAATATGGAAAACAAACAGTAATATTTTTGTTTCATATTTCTAATTTGAAATTCACATTTTCCGCACAAGTACACTCACACACACACACACATACAAACAAAAAAAACTTTGTCTGTAATATTTTTGAGCCAGAGTGTCGCTGCTTTTTGTATTTTCTATGCTGCTTGCTTTTTTACTACCGAAAAATATGCGTGAAAATAAATTGTCTGCCGTCCCGTACGAGCCACCAGCGCACAGCTGGCGTGTCGACAAAAAATATTTTTTTATTTTTTGTTTTTGGCATAATTTCGCTACTTCTCAAATTAAATAGCAGCTACTACATATCCGCAAACACTTCCTGCGATGTGTGTATGTGTTGCTTCTTCCGTTTTCAGTGCAGTGACAGCTCACATTTCTCATTTTTTAATAAACAGTCAAGCGACGGGTGTTTCCTTAGACTCGCGTAGGTACAAGCCATGGCCTAAAGATGCAGGCAGCCTGCGGCGTATTAGCTGCTATTGTTGTCGCTTGTTGCTAAGCTCACACGGAGTTTGGTATTCTATTAAGAGTGTCTTGCTATTATTCTTTGCGCGTTTCTTTTTTCACAAGCTTTTTTCGATTTTTCAAATTTTGTTTTCCACCACCGTTTTTCATATTTCGCTGCCTTGATTTTATCAAATTTTTCATTAATTTTTTTTTTATGTAAAATTGGAATTTTTTATTTGTTTTTGATGGCATTTTTTGGTATTTTTTTCATATTCACTTTTCTATGCAAATTATTCATTTATTCATTCATTTATTTCGTGTGCTGCAACAGTTGCCACTCATATTACGTAGAATGTGAGTCGTTTTGGTGTCGCGTAGCGCGCAGACTGTGCAATGCTCGTTTTTGTTTTTTGCCAACGTTAGGTTGGTTGTTGTAGAATAATGCGCGTGTATTTTCTCTCTAGCAGCGTTTCATGTTATTATATTTCATTGTCTGGAGCTTCAGTTACGCTTTTTCTTAGAAAAATTGTCTGTTCATTTTCCCTCTGGGTATATTTCTCACACTTTCACGCACTCAATTGCTAAGCTCTCTTAAGCAATCACGCCATTTTATAAGCGATTTATTAAAATTTTACTGCAAAAGCGTGAAGAAATTAACTAAAAATGTTTCGTATTATAAATCAATAATACCAAATGCATCGAATCCGAAGTGAACCGAATTTCGGATAGTTTTACCAATGTTCGGCTGAAACCGAATCGAACAGAACATTTTTAGGAGAAAAAAAACTGATAACGCTTTTAAAGATTTCCGAATACTGCATAAAAAATTGTACAAATTTTGTCGCAATGTGCCTTATTTTACTCAGGATCGGGAATATGCGAATGGGTAAAAAAATTATCCCAAACGAATCGAAGCGTTTGCGATTTATGCAAGTGAGGTAGTAAAATCTAAATTTTTTTGGCTTACACGAACATTATTTGAAGTTTTAGCTACCATGAACCATCTCCTTCATTCGACCTCAATGCATGTAATTCGCATGATGTAAGCTAACAGCTTTATGCTATCACTTGCTGTTAACTGCTTAAGGCGATCTCAATGCATCCACCCCGTTTGATGTAAGCTAACAGATTTATGTTGTCACTTTCTGTTAAATGCTATAGGTGATCTCGATGCACGTAACTCGCATGATGTTAGCTAACAGATTTATGCTATCACTCGCTGTTAAATGCTTTGAGCGATCTCAGTGCTTGTAACTCGCATAATATAAGCTAGCTTAGGCGCCATTCATAGTCTTTGCAATACGTTGGTGAAGAGATGTAGAATTTTACGTCTCTGACAGTGTCAGCCAGTAGGCTCAAAAACATTGGCTAATCTCTTTGACTTTCTCAAAGCTGAGCAAACAGAAATAAATTAGTAATAGTTAGTGGGCGCCCAAGGGATAAATAAACAATAAGTTCATATAACTAAAACAGGGCTAGAAGGCTTAGCTAGGCATCTACATACTCTGACTGAAACCAAGGTACTCAATCTTTCAGAATTTGCTGCGTAGGAAGCCAGTCTTTACTTCTGACAACCTTCTTTGGGGATAAATAGGTATATACCTGTATAAGTAACTCGAACTTTCTACTAAAAAAATATAATAGGATAATAATAAAATTATAATCTTCAAAACTGTTTGGCTCCATTCATCACTAGTTTACTCTATTCAGTGCGATCATACTATCATGAGTAACGTCAAACAGACCAGAAAAGTTCGATAAAATCCACTCTAGGATATTGGACGATCGACGAGAGAAAGAGCGCAAACTAGAAGAGGCTGCAGGCTCACCGCATTAATTAGTGATTTCAGTTTTGTCTAAATACTCGAATACGATAAACATATCGACAATATGCTTAGCACGTTTGTCTACAATTGCCTACAAACGAACAATTCTGACAACTTCAAAGGAGCGCTAGGCGTTACTCAAATCCAAACTGAACTTGGCGTCACCTCTTAACCGAGAACAAAATATGAATTCTTCACAACACAACAGATACGAAGCTATAGTCGGTAACAGGGAAATGCAAGATTTATCAAAAATGAGGAGGCCAAGTGGTGTAGGCTAAGAAGGCCATTTTGTGGTTCGAATTCGCATTTATTCTCACTCACATCAATTACAAGGAAAAGGGTAAAACGATAATTGGCGTATTTTACAGAGCTGTTGGATGGATTTGTCGTCGAAAAGCGACTACACTTGGTAAGCGAACAGAGTAGTCTTTCACCAGGATAATGCACAAGCGCAGAAGTACTCGGTCGAAATTACAGAATAGTGTGAATTTGGTTAGCCAACATATTTTTCAGATTCAGTTCTCTGGGACTATTTCTTGCTTGCAAATATTAAGAATTGGCTCCACAGTGAAAAATGAGAGAAATACATATAATGAGAAAGCTATTGATGAAACAAATGCTCACTATGAGCGCCTAGAGAAATAGCTTTATTTGGGGGGTGGCATAAATTGGAGAAATGTTGGTCTGGATGAAGCTAAAAGGAAATTGTAGTGAAAATAATATAATTTATAAAAACATGTTTTTGGTTTTTAATTTTCTACTAATTTTAAATTTAAATTTTCCACACAAAACCACACACGCAAGTTAATTTTTGTTTATTTCAAAATTTAGCAACTTACTGACCCACCCTCGTAAACATTTTTCTTTAAACACAATTTTAGATCAATGCTCTCCTTGTGTGGGCTTACGAAACTTGATTTTTGATTGTTTAAATATTCAGCAACTTATTGATCTACCGTCGTAACAATTTTTTCTCAAGATTTATCTTAAATTTCACCCAAAAACCCCAGCTTAGGTTTTGTAAATTTTAATTTTCAGGAACTTACTGGTTCACCCTTGTAACAATCTTTCTTTAAGACTACTTCTAAATTTAAAAATTTTCCACACCTAAACCCACACGCAATTTAATTTTTGTTTATTTCAATTTTCAGCAACTTATTGAACCACCCTCGTAATCATTTAACTTTAGGATTAATTTTAAATTCAAAATTTTTACACACGCGACTTAGGTTTTGTTTATTTCAATTTTCAGGAACTTATTGAACCACCCTCGTAATAATTTTTCTTTAAGATAAATTTTATATTCAAATTTTTTATACAAAAAAGTGTGTTTTTGTGCAACTTAGTTTTTGCTTATTTGATATTCAATTTTCAGCAATTTATTCAACCACCCTCGTAATAATTTTTCTTTAAGATTAATTTTAAATTCAAAATTTTCACACAAAACCACACACGCAACGTAGTTTTTATTAATTTTAATTTTGAGGAACTTAGTGATCCACCCTCGTAACAATGTTTCGTTAAGACTACTTTTCAATTCAAAAATCCACAAAAACTCAAACGCAACTTAGAGCTCGTTTATTTCTTTAAGACTGCTTTTCAATTCAAAAATCCACAAAAACTCAAACGCAACTTAGAGCTCGTTTATTTCCATATTCAGCAACTTATTAAACCGTCTTCGTAATAATTGTAATAATTTTTTCATAAGATTAATTTTTAATTAAAATTTTTTACACCAAAAAGTGTGTTTTTGTGCAACTTAATTTTCGTTTATTTAATATTCAATATTCAGTAGCTTGTTGTTCCACCCTTGCATCAAAATCTCTGTAAGATCTCTCTCTCATCTCGTCTCTCCAATTTATTTGCCTTCCCTTCATTTGCCACCTTTTATGACGCTTTACTAAAAATAAGAATTTTATTGTACTCTCTAATATTTCTCGCCTCACCCGGGCGTATAAGTAACATCAATTTGCTGCAATTGTCTGTAGTGCAACCGTAGAAATCTCATTTGGGCAAAATTAGATGTCGCGACTTTTGAAATGAAAATTTAATTTGATATTTGTTACAATATAAAACATAAAAAAGTAAAATAAATAAAAAATAAATAAAATAAATCCAAGAAGCGGAAACAGAGCTAAGCACTAAAATCAGCTTCTAGAGAGGATTGGAAAAGGCTTACACAATTGCCATTGCTTTTGGCACAATACATTCATTCGTAATATGCAACAAACAACGTGCAACACAATGTACACGATAATGCGATAAGCTGGTGGAGCATGGAGTTCTATTGCCACATTGTAAGGGCAGTCAACTTGCAAACATTTGTCAGCGGAAAAAACTATAAAATTTCATAAATTTCAAACAAAGGAATATGAAAGGCAAATAAAAAGGATTTGAGAAAGCTTCAGTGAGAGAAAAAGCTTCTAAGTAGAACACAAAATTACACTTGAAAAATGCTATAAGCAGAATGAAAGACTCTACACTAAGACTACGCCGTAGAACAAAGTGTAGAATAAAAACGCGGAATGCAATTGCTTTTTGGTGAACATTCAAGTGCCACAAATGACAACAGCTGCCAACGTGCAACAATCTTATTACGAGCGATTTTTTGCTTCGCAACAAACAACAATGCCAGCTCAAGCAACAAGAATGGCTACAACAACAGCAACAACAACATAGTGCTAGTAAAGTAGCTTTGCTAAGTGAAAAAGCACGTAAATGGCAAAATTGGCTGCGGGCAATGCACGCGAGTAGCTGTCAAGCGCCCAAAGATGGGCGGCTACAATACCAGCATAAGCGGCAATTTCAACGAAGCTATTCAACGGGAGTCGGAGAAAACCCGTCGGCGCTTTGAAAGCATTGCCTGTTTTGTTTTTGTTGCGTTGAGTGCAGTTGGAACATTGAAGTATGGCGAGCGGCTGGACGGCGGTGAGACGCAGATTGCTTTTAAATTTAATTGGTTTCGAAATAATGCAAAAAATAGCAAAAAAAAAACAACAAGAACAAAAACAAAAAAATACGAACAAGAACTTTGTGTGTAGGCGTCGGCAGCAGCGGCGACTTGAAAGCAAAATAATGTAGATGTGGAGCGTGTAAAAAGTAATAATAAAAGGAATCGCAGAAAGAGCTGAGTTGGAAAAAATGCAGTTAGGTATAAAATGCAAAAACAAAAAAAAAATATTAACCAGGAAGTAGTTGCAAAACTTATGTGGCACAAAACTGGTGGCAGGTGCCCGTAAAGGAATAAAAAGTAATAAATAGACAAAAAAAAAAATTTCAATAACAGAAGAAAGCGTTAAAGCACGGTAAATGGCGAAAATCAATGTCGTCGGCGCCAGTGGGCGCTGTCATGCACGCTAGATGTACACTCTGTGAAAAAAGTACCCGGAGTTGAGCAATAAAAATTAAAATATTTTATATTATATATACAAAATTGGTGCCTCAAACTATGTTTCATTTGAATTAATTTCTACATGGACGCCAAAAGTAATTCGAATATCAAAACATTTTCGAAACGTATTTTCCGGAATTCACTTCAACGCTTGTTAAAAATTCTCTCAAGTGTCCTTTATAAACTAAAAACGAGTGAATGGAGGTAGTAGTGATATAAGCTTTGTAGGGAGAAAAAAGTTAGTCGAAACCAGATCAGGTGAAGGCCATATAGTGGTTGCCCAATGAAAATTTTCGGGTTTTTGATCCAAAATTCGTTCAAAACAATAGTCGTCCGAGACGGCGATGATCGTACTGCAAGACCCCCACAACCAATGTGATGTCTAAAACGTCGTACAAAGCCCAGATAATAGCATTATGTAACAGTGGCCGCCGTAGCCGAATGGGTTGGTGCGTGACTACCATTCGGAATTCACAGAGAGAACGTAGGTTCGAATCTCGGTGAAACACCAAAATTAAGAAAAACAATTTTTCTAATAATGGTCGCCCCTCGGCAGTCAATGGCAAACCTCCGAGTTTATTTCTGCCATGAAAAAGCGCCTCATAAAAAATATCTGCCGTTTGGAGTCGGCTTGAAACTGTAGGTCCCTCCATTTGTAGAACAACATCAAGACGCACACCACAAATAGGAGGAGGAGCTCGGCCAAACACCCAAAAAGGGCGTACGCGCCAATTATATATGTATATGTATAACAGTGAAAATAAATTTTCTTCGAGGCATACATCCAACTCGAGGTGGGTCAATCAAGTACAAATCAGGCAGGTCGACCCCGATAATCGAATTTGAACGAAAAGAAAGAAAATCAAAATAAATAAAATAAAACCCATACTTTTGTAAAAATTTAATTTGTTTTTCATACCTATGCCAGTGGATTTTTCATTTCCTAAAAGCAAATTTTTAATCGAAGGGTAATAGCATCTAGAAAAATGCATGGATTTGATCGAAGTTTCTCCGTTTTCTAGGTTATATTAAATTAACTAAGCTCGTATACAAGAACCAAAAAAAAAAAATCGTGGAAATTAAAAAATTTATAATTAGTAAATTTAGAATTAAATTTTTTTTTTTCGACATTGCTAAATTTTTTTGTGAATTTTATTTAAGGTGGGAAATGTTTTTTTGAAATTTTTTTCGACATTGACATTTTTTTATACTTAAAATTACCATTCTTTTGTTTTGAAAAAAATTTCAGTATTGCCATAATTTTTTTTTTAATTTAAGGTGTTTTTTTTTAATTTTTTCAACATTGGCAATTTTTTTTTACTTTACACTTAAAATTAAATTTTTTGGTTGAAAAAGATTTCAACTTTGCCAGCATTTTTTTCAGGTGAAAAATGTATTTTTTTAATTTTTACGACATTCGAATTTTTTTTTTTGATTTAGACATAAAATTACAACTTTTTGTCCGAAATTTTTTTCAACATTTTTATATTTTTTTTTAAATTTTTCGACATTGCAAAATTTTTTTGTGAATTTAATTTTAAAAATTGTGGTGTGTAAACTATATTGCATGCTAGTGCCAACATAAAGGGTTTTCCAACAAAAGGTGTTATTCCCACAAAAGGTCAATGGTTTCGTTGCTTGTGGGGCACGTAGCGCCGTCTTGTTGAAAATAAACGTTGTCTAGATCAATACCATCCAATTCCGGCCATAAAAATCGTTAATCATCTCTCGATAGCGCATTTCCATTCACCGTAACTGTTCCGCCAGCTTCATTTTCGAAAAAGTCAGGTCCAATAACTCCGCCGGACCATAAATCGCACCAAACAGTCGCACGTTGAGGATAGAGAGGCTTTTCAACAATAACTCTTGGTTTTTCTGAGCCCCAGATCCCACAATTTTGCTTGTTGTCGAAGCCACCGAGGTGGAAATGGGCCTCGTCACTCAAGATGATTTTTCAATGGAATTCCGGATCATTTTCATGCATTTCAACGACCCATCAGCAAAGACACGACGTTGTTGATGATCGGCCGGCTTTAGTTCTTGTATTAGCTGGACTTTATAAGCCTTTAGACCCAAATCTCTATGCAAAATACGGTGTAATGACGTTTGTGGAATGCCTAATTCGAAAGAATGACGAGGAATAGGCAAACCTGGGTTTTCTTTAACATATCCGGCTGGCTACAACAGCAATTTTTCGGCTGTGCTTGAGCGACGTGCACGGGTTTTATTCTTCATATCACTAACTTGTCCCAACAGCTCGAATTTTTTCACCAATTTCTGTATTGCGGTCCGACAAGCTGCTTCACGATAACCCAAAATTGTTCGAGTTTTACGAACCGTCTCTGCCAAATTTTCACCATTTTTATAGTGAATTTTAATAACTTCAGTGCGTTGTTTAAGGGTACATCGTTCCATTTTTATTAATGGCGTAATTTCTACTTGTCAAATATCAAAAAATGACAGCTTCAAAAGTGACATCTACCAAAATAGCGGGCTATTCAAAATAACACCTGTTATTGGAAAACCCTTTATAATAAAAAAAAAATTTTTTTTTTTAATTTTTTCGACATTGCAATTTTTTTTTTGAAACTTATATTTGAAATTACAATTTTTTGTTGGAAAAGTTTTTCAACATTACCGTAATTGTGTTTTTGTTTTAATTTTACGACATTTCTAAATTCTTTTTTGGGATTTTTATTTAAGGTGGGAAATGTTTTTTTTTTGAATTTTTTTCGACATTGGCATTTTTTGAATATATATTTAAAATTACCATCCTTTGTTTGAAAAAATTTTCAGAATTACCATAATTTTTTTTTTTTAATTTTAGGTGGAAAATGTTTTTTTTGTTTTAATTTTTTCAACATTGACAATGTTTTTTAATTTAAACTTAAAATTACAGTTTTTTGTTTGAAAAAATTTTCAACATTGCCATAACTTTTTGAAGGTGGAAAAGGTTTTTTTGAATTTATTTTCGACGATGCCAGTGTTTTTTTTAATTGATACTTAAAATTACAATTTTTTGTTTGAAAATTTTTTCAACATTGCCTTAATTTTCTTAAAATTTATTTAAGAAAGTGTGGCGTATGATCAATGTAATACGAGGATGGTTTTAAAAGCCCGTGCGATGTCAGACAAATGGCACTAGTGGCGCGTATCGAAGTTATGTTTAGTCAGTCGCATCTCTCGGAAGAACACAGACCAATTTTCAGTCAGATCGGCCGCCATTTCTTAGTGTTTCACATTCGTTTGATTTGAGGAAGTCAAGTGAATATTCAAAAAAGTCCTTTTTCATTACAACAACGCTTCACCTCACACCTCAGCAGTTGTAGGGTGCTCAATTAATGGAAACAGAGTTCAAATTCGTTTCACATCCCCCCTATTCTGCAGACTTGGTTTCCTCGGATCCATCGAACTACTATTTGTTCCACAATTTGAAGAAATGCCTGGCGGGAAAACAATTTATTCAAACGAGGAGGTGATTGCAGAAACTAATTGCTATTTTTTAGACTTGGACAAATTCCATTATTTGGAAGGTATTAACAAACTAGAAGAGCGTTGGACGAAGTATCTAAAGCTAAAAGGAGACTATGTCGAAAAATAAAAAAAAAAGATTTACCTCAAACAATTAAGTAGTTTTTAGTTTTGCACGGACTTTTGAAACGACCCTCGTATATATGAGCCTCCGTGATTTTATCGGAGATTTCCGAACATTGGTCAAAGTTTTGAGCTACTATCATTTGTTGCTGGTTTTAGCGCTAAGCGCAGATTTTGAGAATTAATTCAATATTTTGAGTATGCATTGTTTCATACTTGTTTAAGTCTACAACACGTGACATTCTTGGTAAAAGTATTAAAAAAATTGTTTTTTTGTTACACAGTGTATTTTCTATTCGCCGGCTGCTTCACATGCTTTGTAAATGATCAACACACCAACACTTTTTTAGCAGAATGCCCTTATTTATATACAGCAGCAACACTGCTAACGACCAGTAGCTGTATTCCTTCAAACCTGCCACACCTTCAATTTCAGCACTCCACTTGTGTTGGGTGTCCCGTTGCTGTGGTTTGCTTTTTATTTTTATTTTCCACCTCTCTACCTGTGCTCTGCTGCAGATGTCTTACAAAGCTGTTGCATGTTGTCAAAGCAAATTTTCATATTTTAAAAGCTGTCATAAGTAGTTACTTAGCAGCCATTCCCCAACGGCAAACCATCTACTTAACTGCTTTTGTTCATAAACTTTAACTAAATTTATTTGCAGGTGAATGAGCATTAAGTGTATTTTATGAAAATTGTAGTTTGATGATATGAAGTTGCAGAAGATCGCCTGATGAGTGAGTGCGAAAGATTGAGTGAAGTGTTGAGCTGACACTGACAGCGAGTAGCAAAGGTATGAGCGGTTGAATATTTTTTGTGAGTGGACATTAAAAATCTACTTTACCAATAAAGAGCGAGAAAATGGGAGAATGAGAGTGAGGGTGAAGGTAAGGGGGAGGGTGAGGGTGAGAGTAAAAAACTGGAAACAACTAGGTCAAGTACTTTTTTATTTTAAATACTAAAATGAATGCCACTGCGACTTCTGTGCGTGGCTGTGTGCCTATAACTGAGGTCTTGTAATGAATTTGAGCGCTTTTCCAGGTTTTAGTTCTTCCCTACCAATGGAATGAGAGTCTTAACACATAGATGCGGAGTCTCCGTCTGGCAAGTGATAATATTTGCAGAACAGATGCTCAGACGGTTCATCATGTAGCAGCAAGCAGCAACGGCAGGTGTTTCCTTCTGCTAATTCTAGTATTCAGAAAAGATAACGAAGACTACAATGTCGCAAGTAGCATCTAGTGAGAGTGCCTTAGTCCGCTCTATCCACGTTTGAGAGCCTACAAGTAGTAGGATAAATGAAGACTACACTATTTTGCCTACTTCTATCTTCAACTTTCCACTCAAGGTCGTATGAATTCATTAGCTTCCTAGTCATTGGTAAGTTTGGAAACTTCCGTTATGTGTGCTTTAATAAGCCCTCAAATGCGGTTCTCGTACATGGAATTGTCATGTAGCACTTAGTTTTGGTCATTGCAACTATGACTTTTACATCTTGGTACCTTCATATGGTTTGGCGGAAAAAATGGTAATCGGTCGGTGCAAGATTCGGAGAATACCGTGGATGCTGAAGGACCTCTCATTTGAGCTCTTGGCATGTGACTTTGACGACTTGTGCCTTGCGTTGTCGTGAAGGGATATAATTTGACCATGTCGATCAGATCTTTTCAGTCGAATAGCCTCATTGACGCGGTGCTGCCTGGACAATGTAGAGCTCCTCGTTGACCATGGTATTCTTTTCGACCACTTTCTAGTGAATCATGCCCTCTCAGTTCCACCAAACACATATCATGATCTTCTCTGGATGAAGATTCGCCTTGACTCTCGACTTTGGCTTATCTCCTGGAGCCACCCACTCCTTTTTTTGCTTCATACTGATGTATACGCACCATATCTCATCTCCTCTGTGACGGTTCCGTACAAAAAACACTGTTTATAACCGCGTGTTGCTCGAAGGCGGGCAAGATGCTGAGAAGCAATTTAAGGCGACTATCTTTGTTTTTTCGTTGAGCTCGTGAGGCACCCAGGCTCCCAATTTTTCGGTAAATCCCATTGAATGAAGGTGATTGAGAATCGTTTTATGATCGCGGTTCATTTGTTCTGTGGTCAATTCATGACTGATTTGGCGAGTCTTTACCCTTCAAAAGTAATTTGAGACATTCTTCATCGAATTCAGAAGGCCTTCCGCTGTTCCGACGTCAAAGTTGCCATTTTTGAACTTTGCAAACCATTTTCGTGCTGTAGACTCGCTTATGACACCTTCTTCATATACGTCACAAATGTCACGGGCTGCTTCGGTAGGGTTTTGACCTCGATGACAAGCCTCCTGGGTATTCCATTTCTAAGCCTCAAAACTAATAAAAAATGAAATAACTCAAAAATACAATTAACATAGTTTTGTAGAGCAGAAAGAGTTCTGTCGATTGAATACTTACCCTTTGCCAAACAGCAGGCAAGTCTTTGTAAAATAAAAGAAAATATGTGAACGTTATGCACTTATTCTCTAACCCAATGCTTTAACAATGCAACGAAGATCCAAGTAGTGCAAGAAGCAGCTGAGAAAGCCGGTCTGACGTTCAATATCCAGAAAAAAAAAACAATCATGCGTATGAGTACAGTAAATATCCCAATTGATGGTATTGATCTTGAAGAAGTGCAATCTTTCTGCTTCTTGGACTGATGATATCAAAAGTCGAATAAACAAGGCAATGGCGGCACTAGGCCCTTTTGCAAGTAATTTCACATATATCACGGCGCACAAGACTTTGAACTTTTAATTCCAATGTAAAGTCGTTTTTACTTTACGAGTGTGTAACGTGGAATGCGAGGGCAGCGGGCACAAGCTCTCTGCAAGTCTTTGTAAACAGATGCCTATGAAAAGTCCCCAAAAAACTCTGGAAAATTACTACTCGTATATCGAATGCTGACTTAAGGGCTAGAATACAGCCGAAGCCAATGTCTTTAGGGATCCGAAAGCGAATACTGGGCTGGCTCGGCCAAGTTCTGCGCAAGGAATATGGCGGCTAAAAAGCGACGTGATTGGGGTCGGGGTTCCAATCTCCAAGAAAGCTGCAGACGGGGAAGACCAGCGTACACCTCGAGACGGTTACTGGAGTCAGAAATCCGCGTCATGCACCTTAGTTAAGAGATTGACGCAAAACAGACTCGAATGGAAGAAATTCGTTGTGGTCTTATATTCCATACTGGAACTCTAGAAATTTATGTTGCTTTTAAGGCTTTGTACTCCTCAAATTTTTTGCACCCCAAAAATTATACTTTGTAGATTTTTTAATGGCTCTTAAACCCTTAAGTGCATTTCACAATCTTCGAATCGTTTTGCCACAACTGAAACGTTTTCACTTAATTTAACACAATAATTCACCTTTATGTTCAACACCCCCCACACACCTCGACCTCTCTGCGGCTTCGATGTTATGAGGCAATATTTTATTCAATTCTTTTCTTTGATTTTCAATTGCATATGGCGCATTGCCTATCTATGCCCTTATAGCACACACACACACACACACACACACACACTTGAATATCCACTCACACACACAAACACGCATGCATATTAAAAGTTCTCTAGTGAAAAACCAAAGACATTGCGGCTAACAAGCAACGGCTGCTGCCAACGCCCAGCAAAAGCCACCAACACCCGCAATCTAAACTACGAAAGCACTGCAATTGAGATAAGCGACCACAAGAGTAAAGCATTGAGACATTAGGACCAGATTGGAGTGCAAGACTTCCAGCCAATATGTGTGTGCAGGTGTGTGGTGCGGACGACAGTGAAATAGAGATCAACACAGAGGACTAAGAAAGTTGCAAGCTGCTAGGCCAGTGGTCGGTCAGTGGTCAGTGTTCAGTGACCAGTGCCCACCGTCTACCAGCAAACATTCCTAAACTTGAAGTTGGCTAGCCAAATAAAGTGGCATTGCATACGCAGCCAGCACACAACCGCTGACAAACAAACAAATAGATGGACGGAAATGCATATAAGAGAAAATGACAGCAATGTTGCCAATATTCCCCAAACAGCGTTGCAACTTTTTTCAATAGATTTCCATTGAATACCAGCAAAGATCAGCGCAATGTTGCAATGCGGAGTATGGACGTCTGCCGCAAGCCAAGTGGGCAGCGCAATGAAAAATGCCTGACAGAAGTTTTGCCAATTTTTCTTGCAAATTTTCAGCGCAATGAAAATTGTTTTCTCTTCGCCATACAAAACTGACATTTTTTCCAAACATACATACATACATACAAACAATAAATGTAGCAAAAGACACCCACACTTTGAATGAGAGACAGTCACTTGAATTTACTTGGCTTACGTTAAAAAGAATTTTGTTTTTGTGTGTAAAACTTTTGGTCAAGATTGAAACGTGTGAGAGCAAAGGAAATCTCAAGCTTACTTGTGCGGGCGATTCTTATAAATTGATGTCCTGTATACTTATATATATTCTTTAATTTTTTGTCTTTCCTACTTGCCTGCTTTTCTTCTCTCTTCTTTTTCGTTCAATAAATGAATTCAATTGAAATTTTTCATTTCGTGCAACGGTAGAAAAAGTTGCAAAATCAAAGGCACACAGAAAGTTTGAAGGAGCTGTGGTGATGCTGGTCACTGCACCACAAAGTCACTCAATTCCGGCATACGAACGCAAGAATTATACCGGCACAGAGAAGTTCGTAAAAATTCTGCATTGGCAAAGTCGAATATTCATGAATCTTCTGGTTGGCCACTTGTACTTAGATTAAAGACAAGAAGTGAAGATTGGATATGCGTGGCAGAGTTGGTAATGTGGGTTATGGTAGATACAGAAAGAATTGTAAAAAAATGTATGTATAAATCTTAAGAAAGTTAAGCAGCTACAACTTCAAAGTGGTTTAAAAAGAATTCGATATATTTTATCGGATTAGAAACTTGAATTTTGAAGCAAAAATTTTGGTTGTTGCTATAACATCATTAATTTTGACCGTAGAAACGACTGTTGGAGGAGCTCAAAAGGCTTAGCACTTCCCTATGGTATTTATTTCACAGGTTTATAAAGATTTAGACCAAAACAACTGAATTTGAATTTTGAGAGATAAAATTTAAGCTGCTTACCAAGCGTATCGCAATCAGCACTACCATCTAAACCACCTAGAAAGTTGTTTAAGGTGCTGCTTTTTGCCCTGAAAAAGTTTCTCATATAAAGTCATCACTCGTTCGGAGCCGGCATAAAAGTGTAAGTCACTCCGATTGTGGAACAACATCAAAAGGCTCACCAAAAATTGGTTGATGGCCTCACCCAAACGCCCAATAAAGATGTTCGCGGCAATTATTTATACACTTGGGCTCACATAATTAAGCCACTTCATTGTTTACAATAATAGCAATATTTTGCATGCCGAATTTATTTTGTGTGAATTTTTTATAAAAATATAGTTCATTCGAAACTAGAAGTTTCAAGGCGCTCAAAAATTCCGTTGATTTTTTACAAGTTTTTTACCAATCGAAGTTGAGCATTTGCTTTCATATAAAACGACTTCGTAATATGTGGGCCTCTCGGCAGGCAACGGCAAACCTCAGAGTGTATTTCTGCTATGAAAAAACTTCTCATAAAAAATCAATTGCCAACAAAAACAAAAAATTTTGAAAATCGGTGAAAAAGAG
>JAYXIM010022717.1:0-15085 GCA_037575425.1 Anastrepha fraterculus
CAAATGCGTAGCACTGGTAATAAATATATTTGTTTCATAGAGTCTTTATGATAATAGCTGGTAATTACTGCATACATGGAAGAGTACTTTTTATACTGTTTGTTGTGTTTACGGAAGTAAAATGAAAGCTTACGAGGGTTGTTATTTATATTTTTCGTAGTGGGCACTTCTAGTATTGTCAGGCGCCGTTAGACATTTGCTTTGGCAAGTTTGATATATTTCAGTATAAAAGTACTCAGAATATTTTGCTGTGTGAATCAAATTGGTGTTGTTTACAGTGGGTTTAAAAATTCATATCGTCAAAAAAATGGTATTAAACCGTGAACATGTGATGATTTTCGTGCGATTATTTTTCTCACGTCAGGAATGCTTGGGTGAACAAACATCATTAAAAGGGGCGGAAACTCATTTCTTTAGGTAAGGAATGTGGGCAATGAAATTTTTTGTCATCACTGTTCGTCGATGAGTACCTGAAGGTTGTCAAAAATCAGTTGTTGTGCCAGAAAATATCGATAACGTACCCGAAATTATTGAGGAAGATAGTCATGGCATATGGTAAAATTGGGCATCCTTGAGCATCAGTATCGAAAACAAAAATAAAACGATTTGCAACCAGTAGCCTTAACTTTTCCATTGTTAGGCCAGAAATATAGGTAAATATATAGTAACCCTCAAATTAATAGTTTTTCTTTTTTTGTTCCCTTGAATTGTGTCCATATGTCGAGTTCAGGTCATAATGTCTAAATGAGGGAGATATTGTATTACCTAAAAAGTTTCAAGACCCATAAAAACAAAGAATTGACACGAGCTCCTCCTGCTAGTTGTGCGGTGCGTCTTAATGTTGTTCTAAAAATGCAAAACCAGTACAGAAGTGGATTTTCTTGAAAAGAATTCGAAGCACACATTGAGGCGCTTAGAAAGTTCAGAGAACATCACGCACGAAAAATTACGAGCGAAGAAATTATGCAGGAATTGATGAAAACATGAGATCCTTTAATATCATCACCAGGGCCACCCAAAATATGCTACAAAATGTTTTCTGCCACGCATACTGGCAATGAGCTGATTAAATGTGTAAGCGATCATAATCGCTTAGTAATTATTAAAAAAATGAAATGAAATCTGAGGTATATATGTATGTATATATATATATAATTGGCGCGTACACTTCTGTTAGGTGTTTGGCCGAGCTCCTCCTCCTATTTGTGGTGTGCGTGTTGACGTTGTTCCACAAATGGAGGGACCTACAGTTTCAAGCCGACTCCGAACGACAAATATTTTTATGAGGAGCTTTTTCATGGCAGAAATACACTCGGAGGTTTGCTTTTGCCTACCGAGGGGCGGCCGCTATTAGAAAAATATTTTTCTTAATTTTGATGTTTCACCGAGATTCGAATCAATGTTCTCTCTGTGAATTCCGAATGGTAATCACGCACCAACCCATTCGGCTACGGCGGGCGCTGAGGGCAACTTTTTTTAATAATTTTTTTTTAATCTACACAGAGGGTGAAACTTCGATTTATATGGTGGTTGTAGGAGAATTATTCGTTTACTAAACTCTTCTCTCTTTACTTCTCCATCTCTGCTGATTCTTATCTCTGTTCCTACGCTTCACCCTGTACAATTTTATGATACTCATATTATATTATATATATCAATGCTAGTTAGGTATATGAATAAGTGTCCGCCCTCGTAAAAGAAGTGTCGTTGCTGATACTATTTTTGTGTTCGCTTTAGTAATATACTAGCGATTTGAAGGTGTATATGTGAGGTCTCGATCGCAGTAGTTGACATTCTTTTGAACCGTAAAGATCCTTTTCTATCTGACGTTCATTTCGATGGCTGCATTGGCAAGTAAAATTTCCAGTTTTTCATATTGGGTAGTCAGGAGAAGCCAAAGCATTCTGATCTTAAGACTGCTTCTTGAGGTTTGCAGATGCAAACATTGTCAAATCTGGTAGCCAAAGCAGCCTTTAGATTACTTACTTCCTACTAAACAGTATTTAAAAAAATGATGCTCACCTAAGGGCCCAAAAGCCCTTAACTGATCTGAGTGCACCTACTAATTTGTGGTTGATTGACGACTACTGAGACTGTTATAGTCGAGAGACTTCAACAAGTAGTAGTGAGACTTCAAAAGGTGATGAGTTTACGCTCTCAGTGACAATACTTTTGAATGTAACCACACAATGGCAAGGTAATTAAAGCATTACTGTTTTATTTATTAGAAATAGGCCAGCTTGAAATTGAAAATCTTTTTAGCGGGAGCCTTGAAAACCACCATCTGAAAGTCTGAAGAAATTCCAGTAAATATGCCATTCGATCCCATATTTCACCAAAAGCAAACAACACTGCATAGGTCGTAGCAGTAGAACAAAAACAATAAGAGCAATGCACGGACCACGCATAATACGACCAAAATATGCGTTTTGTGGCCCTTAATCGTTAATAACAGCTCTCTATCCTTTCTAAGTTTCGTTAAGACTTCTTTTTTACTAACTTTGTCTGTCCACGATATTTTCATCATCCGCCGATAGCATCACATATTAAATGCCTCTAATTTATTCATACGCATAATCCTTAGTGGCCATGCCTCCACACCGTACAACAAAACTGACCAAACGTAACATTTAAGGTACCGAAGACGTAATTTTATGTTCAAACTTTTATTGGGAAAAACTTTCCTATAATCGAAGAAAGCTTCCCTCGCTGCTTCAATCTGACAGCAAATTTCTCTGTCATCTGTGCATGTTTCTTAGGGTAAATCCCAATCCGTAATTAAAAAGCGAGATTACCCAAACACAGTTTCTCTCCCGAAATCCGAGACTATAAAAACATCGTAGGTTATAAAGATACTGTTTTTCATACAACCCCGTGTTATCGATAATTATTATTACGAATGTAAGAAGAAACGTTAAAGTAAGAACTAAATAAAATGGACGCTGAGAAAAAAATGAGGTTTGTTGATATAATTCTAATACAATTTTTGTTAGATATAATTAGTTATGGATTTATATTATATTACCGAAAAAAGCGTGTGTCCTTATGCTTTTTGGCCGGTTATTGCTTATTACGCCTCAGTAGACGTCGTTTATGGATTTCCTACAACTATTGCTTCTCTTTGCCTTTTCTTTATATAATATCATTAATAATAATAAAACAAACCAAAAACACTACAATATTCCACCAAACCACTTTCTATGAAGAAAAACCTTTCAAAACAGTCTTGCCAGCTGATTGTCAATTTTGCAACTATTCTGCCATATGTGAACCGGTAAATCATTTTTGTGGATTTATTGAGTTGCATTAACAGAATTCTCTTTCTTCTATTATACGTTACAGATACCTGTGTAAGTAATAATATTTATGCGCTTAATAACAATTTATTAATTAGGTACATTTGCAAGAATCGCCAACATAAGATAGAGAAGACAAAAGCGAATTGAATTCACATAAGAAAAATTAATAGCGGAGCCGAAAGGATAAATACGAAATATAATAAAATACGGCAGCTGCAAATATATACATGAATGTGTATATAATTATCCAGCCAGTGTAATAAAAATTATAATCATCATAATAATGCGCCCAACAGTACTGATAACCAAAGCGCCAATGAATGGGCAAAAGAAGATGGCGGGAGAAAGAACAGCAGGGACGCACAGTGCATTTGATTGAAGGCCAAAGATCACAAGCAGCATAGAGAAAACAGAATAAACAACAGATGCATTTATTACGTGCCTCAGGCATAAAAACAACTATAAGAGTATTCACGTTTATTACCTACTCGCATATGCAACATTCACAGGTATTGGAGAATAGGAAGCGAAGCAGATTAGACCTCTCATGATGACACAAAAAAAAATAAGATCATCGTGCAACGTGGCTACAAATGTTCGAAAGATAAGCGTCTGTAATGTCTCCAAGCAAAAAGCAAGCGACCGTCCACCTCACCAAGCTTATCGAGGCATCAACAACACTATCATTAACTTCAACAAACAGGCTAACGCAATGATTGTGATTTCATCAGTGATCTCCATGAGAATCATTGCGGCATTTACTGTGGCAATGGCAGCAGTCACTACGTAAGCTTACTGCCCGTTTGATTGTGCGTGAGAGTTTCTTGACTACTACATGCAGGTGTAACGCATCCGTTCTGCTCAGCTTTGAAAACTGAGCCTGGGAAGAAAATAATTGCGTAAATTCGTAGAAGCACAGACAACGAAATTCAGAACTAGTTCAAAACTTCTTAGATTTCTGTAGTGTTAACAAACACATTCTACTCATTTATTTTCTCAAAGAGGAAAATGAACAAAAGCTTCAAGTATTTGTGAGCTACTGCCTAATGCGTATTCAACGTATTTGGTGGCCAGACAATTGGATATCGAACGCTGAAATGCATAGGTGGTGCCAACAAAAATCTATTGCAAGAGATATCAGAGAACGCCAATGGAAGTGGATAGGCCATGCTTTGTAGAAAGGCGGCACTGAAATCAATAGACAAGCGCTGGACTGGAAGCCTCAAGTACAGCGCACGGGAGGCAGACCTGGAGGTACTGGGCGACGCTGAATAGGGGAGAAATTTATAGCCGTGGACAAATACATAACTTGACGGCACACGAAAACCAAAACAAGGAACTGTACAGAATGGAAAACTCTTACTTTGGCCCTATGCTCCGCAATGGAGATCAAAGAATAATAATGATGATGATTTTCTCAAAACAAATTTTATTCAAAGCAAACATCACTTCAGAAATAATCTGAAAGATAGTTAACTGCATAAAAAACACTATAAAAATAAAAAAAAAAAAACCTGGGTCTTGGTCCAGCTCGAAGGACTTCTGTATGCCGAAAGAGCAGATTTGAGAGTATTAGAAAACTTAGTTATTATTATTAAATTAAATTACATTTTTACAATATATATATTTTTTTAACTAAAGAATTGATTTCTATACAAATCGATCCTGCTTGTAGGTCTTTAAAATGTTCCTATACCAAATGGGTAAACATTAATCTTGGATAAAGCTTTCTTGTGCATTCACCTTAAACCGTACGAGTATTTCGTCTTCGGTGACCCAGAGTAAAATTGTCGGTTTAAATACTACTTAACAAGTACTCAAAACTGTCTATATACAACAAATTACTAATATATAAGACCTTGATAATACCCATCTGGAGATACGGCATAGAACTATGGGGGTTAGCAAGCAAATCAAATATACAAATAACTCAACGACTTGAATCATAAATCTTAAGGACTATCGTAAATGCACGCTGGTATATAACAAATGAAGACTTACACCGCGACCTAAAAATTGATCCAATAAAAGACGTAATCCAGAAAAATAGCACGAAACATACACAAAAATTACTAACCCATTCGAACAAATAGATTCAAAAATATCGCACATGAAGCTGACGCAGAAATTAAGAATAAAGCGAATAACACCAACAGCATTAGCAGATATAAAAACTATTTTGTCAAACTATAACTAAGTATATTACTGTTGCTAATATATTAAATGTAATTCAAGTAACAATTAATCTGCCACCCAAGCTATAAAAATTATTAAATGTCCATGGAACTTTTTTTATACATGTTTTAATAAATGGAAGTTATATACTATAAGAAAATGCAGACCCTCGGTTAGTACTGTATTCGGCAAAGTTCATTCTGGTCACATCCTCTTTCATAATTATTACAGTTTGTTCTAAAATCATCTTGCGAGCTCGATTGGGAGCATTCGTTGCATCTCCTGGACGTTCGTCCTTTCATCACTATCTTCGCTATTCTGTCAGAGTGCATACCTTCAACATGATATGACCATTCTTTTCTTCATTTTCTGGTGAACTTGTTGATATCCTCGTTTTCTCAAACCTCACCGATGTCTTCGTTTAAAGCTATCGCCTGTTCGATAGAAAAACGAATGCATTTCAACAGTTTTTGCTTATCGTTGTGTTGCTGTTATGTCTGCATTCGCAAGCACATACGTTGAAATTATTTTTTTAAGTCTTTGCTACTGGTAATTAGAGTTCCAAGGTACTTGAATTCTACTTGGTCTATTATAGACTGCGTTTACATTGGATATGTTTTCTGGTTATTATCATACTTATAGATTTGGTTCTATATAACGTTGAGCAGTATTTTGCTTAGACCCTCGCCTTGTCGAATACCAGTTGTAATTGGTAATAGATCTGATTTTATGTCATTCGACCGAATAAATGTTTTGTTGCCTGTATTGAAGTCCTGTATTAGCGTTACTATATTTTCAGGTACGCTTCTCTTTCGTAATAATTTTAATAATAATCTGTCGATTAGGTTCGAATCACCGTGCATGAAACACAACTATGAAAAAGTTATTTCTAAAAAGCAGTCACCCCTCAGTAGGCAACCACTAAACTCCGAGTGTATTTCTGCCATGAAAAAACTCCTCATAAAAATATCTGCCGTTCGAATTCGGCTTAAAACTATAGGTCGCTCCATTTTGTGGAACAGCAGCAAGACACACGCCACAAATAGGAGTATGAGCTCGGCCAAATACCTAGAAGGAGTGTAGCTGCTAACTATTTATTTTATTTTTAATCTGCAGAATGCTTTGGTAAAATGTAAGAAACGCATATACTCCGGCTTAATGAATCCAATTGCTTTCTCAGATATTTATCTTACGATAAAAATAGCATCAATTCTGGATCTATTTCGGCGAAAACCTTGTTCCTCGTTTTTTTTTTTTTTTTTTTTTTTTTGGCAATAATTTTGGTGAATCACAGCAGATTTCAAAAAGAGTCGAAAGAGCGTTTTGTAGACAAAGGCGCTTTAATACCGGCAAACTGCTCTTCAATGATATAAAAACTCAATAAAACTCTGAACTAAACGCTATATTGGCTATTAGTGGAGATATTTTATGGGAACAGATAACCAAAAGGGTTAAGCGAGTCGCTTTGAACAATCTTGGATACGAATTTACAAATAATATATGGTCTGCCATCAAGGACAGAATAGCATTAAAGACTCACCTGGTTAATAATAACACGATAACCTCAGAATATATAGAAGCAGCAAAACAAAAAAGTGAAAAAACTAGCTAGGCTTGACAAAAGAACTTATTATACAAGCCTAGCCACAGCCGCTGAAGAAACCGCAGGCGCGAACAACATGAGAGAACTTCACCGTATTATCCAGAATCTCACCCAACACAAATCCAATTCTAAACAGCCGATTAGAAGCAAAAGCGGTGAGCTTTTAACCAACGACATTTATTAACTTTAACGGTGGAGAAAACATTTCGAGCATGTCTCCAACCCAGATACAAGCCGAGAACTGCATGGAGAAGAAGAGCATGCAAACAACAGTAAGTCTAACTGGGCAATATATGGCCTCGCCTCCAGCATAAACGAAATTAAAGCTGCAATTAATAAACTCAAACGAAGCAAAGCCGCGGGTGATGATGGGATACCGGCTGAACTTTTCCTCGCCGATACAGACGTTAGCGCGTCCATTCTACATCCGCACATCGTTGCAGCCTGGGTGAGCGAAAACTTCCCGACGTCTTGGACGAAAGGCATTGTGATCAAGCTGCCAAAAAAGCCGGCCTCCGGGAAATCGGCAATTGGAGAGAAATCACGTTGCTCAGCACTATGTATAAAATAGTCGCAACTATTATTTTGGACAGACTTCAACCGGTCGAAATGTCATTACGCGATGAACAATCAGGCTTCCATCCCCACCGGGGTTGCGTAGGTCAAGCGAATACTCTGAAGATAATTATTGAACAATCTTTGGAATGGAACACCCCACTTTATATGGTATTTATTGATTTCCAGAAAGCTTTTGATACCATGAAGCGCACGCAATATGGTCTCCCCTAGGAAAAAAGGGAGTTCTTACAAAAATTGTACAGATTATAAGGTGCTATACTGCACTGCAGAGCTAACGTAGAACCGACTGTCGTGGAAACGAGCTAAAAGCTCTCCACAATGGCGCCACAAGCACTCCATTTAGAACAACATCCGGCGTGAAACAACTGGGCAGCCCCGTTGCCACTTCTTTTCGCGGGCACACTTGACGAAGTGATGCAGGATGTTGAAAATACGAGCCAAGGCATCACTTGGACGCTATCCCGCTAACTATACGACCTCGACTATGCTGACGATATTTGCTTGCTTTCACACAGGCATTCCGACATGCAGGCCAAAACAGATTTTGTAGTCACCGCTGCACGAAATGTGGGTCTGGAAATAAAAAGCAAGAAAACAGTAGCAGTGCGAATCAACAATACAAATCCCAACAATATTTTAATTGAGGGTGAAGCGGTGCAGGATGTTGAAAGTTTCTGTTATCTCGGTAGCATAATTTCAACGGATGGCGGAGCTTAAGAAGGTGCCGAAAATCGTCTGCGGAAAGCTTAGCCTTTGGACGGTTACAGTCGATTTGGAAAAATTAAAAAATCTCGCAGAAAACTAAAACAAGAGTATTCAACTCATGCATAAAATCCACACTATAATATGCAGTGAAACATGGCTGGTATCGAGAAGCATTACGGAAAAACAACAAAGCTTCACAAATAAATGCCTTCGGATTAAATGTAAAGTTTTTTGACCGAACACTATCCGAAATACGGACATGTGGCAGATCACCTAGCAAGATCCAATCCAAGAGGTGATAAGTGGTCGTAAATGGGGATGGATCGGGTGCACTCTCAGAAAGGATAGGGAAAGCACTTGCAGAACAGCATTGAAATAGAACCCACAAGGACACAGACGACCCTGTCGTCCACGAAATACTTGGAGGCGTTCTAACCTTCGTGAACTAGAAACAACCAACCATCGTGAACTAGAAACTAACCAAACATGGGATGTCGTAAAGAGAACAGCGGTTAACAAAATAAGATTTAAATGTTTTGTTCAAGCCCTATGTTACCAAGTGGAATAATAAAGGAATACAAAAAAATTTAGTGAAATGGACTCCTTTCGACAGTGATACCGCTATTCTTTTCGGGCTGGGATTATACTAAGTTTATTCAAAATTTGTACGATTATATGTCTTTTTCATAATATTATTATTAGCAAAAAGGATACCAACAAACGGATAACGAAATTATTAGTTATCGTTATCGAACAATAAAAGACAATAGAACCTAGAGAGAAAATGCTAACGTAGTACATAGGTAGGTGAAATGGTTGGAGTCTGGCACTTCTGGCACTCCTCAAGTAGCACTAAAGCGCCGTTTTGATACCATTATGAGACCTTCAATAGGCAGATATCTAGAGCCAGCCCGAGCTGATTGATGGGATTTAGGTTGGCGCACTGCTCCAGGATGTCGAAGAAAGGAGCACCCAGTGATCTTAGTCGTCTAGCTGCCAAGCCCGGACATTTATAGAGAAAGTGCTCAACAGTCTCCGTCTCTGAAAGGTACCCCCAGCTTCTGAAATGGGGGTTAAATGGTAACCCTAGCTTTTCCGCGTGTGTGCCGATCGTCCAGTGGCCGGTAAACAAAGCTACGGGTTTGGAAATTTAATGGCGAGGAGTCCAAAGGGCTTTCTGAGTCCTCCGTATATTGTATAGGAGCCAAAGGGTTTTCGAAATAGCACATGAAGAAATGCGCTTTCCTGATAAATCTTATTTTGTTTTTACATAATTTTTTAAATAAACATGTATGTATGCACAATTAATTAATTAATTTAATTAACTTTTCTAGAATTCGCTAAATTCGCGCGAACAAAAAATTCATTTATATCGACCGCACCGCATAAAATGCGTGCATTACATAAATTTAGCGAAGGTAGCGAGTAAAATTCACCGGAACCATAGCCTAACTCTTTAGAATCACGCACATAAAAAAAATTTAACTTTATTTTATTCACTCTATTGGACATTCATAAAATCGAACGTCTGTACAAATCAGCGAGTACTGTAATTGTTTCTTCAAATTGTGTATTTTGATGTCCTATGGATTATTACTATCCTTTCCTTTGGATTTACTAAAATCTTTTGTTTTTATTAAAGAAAGAACTAATTCACAAAAAAATCTTTTAGTTCTATTAAGCTTACTCAAATATTATTATTACTATTATTTACAACATAAAACATATGATACCATTAACATAATTGTATGAAAACTCTCGGACTTGAGCTTAAGTACTTTTTTTAGTGATTTTGCATATAATAAATGCAAAAATTCCAGCCCTGACTCATCACTCCATCTAAAATTCACTCTCTCTTAGTACAAAAGTTAGAGATGGACCGAAATGAATGCCAAAAATTTCACAGCAAATTATTTCATTGCTCTAGACTAATAAACCATGGCCAATTCCTTTTTTTATTTTATTTTTTTATTTTATTTAATTTTTTTAACATAAACATTCCTGCTGATGAAGCCCTTCTTGAATCGCTTAATTTTCGCCCTACCGCCAACAAAATATAATAATACAATAGTTTTGTACCAGGTTCACCTTTCCAAAGGCACACACACTCACATATATATTTGCGAATGCTTGCGCATACTTTGGCTGAATGTGGTAATGCAATTTGTGCCCATCAACTGTCATCACAAAGCCCATAATTACTTAGGCACGGCTTAAGATATTTTGTTGCTGAAGCGCTCCAGCTCACAGGTTAAACAGGTCCATACAGCATGAGAAAGATTCAGAGTATTAACAAAAAATGCGGCAAAAAAATTATAAATGCTGCATAACAACAAAATACACAAATGCACGATATAGGCAATGGAAGATGCTGCAAAAGTAAAAAAAAACAGAAGATAAGAGGAAAACTGAAAAGTTGCCGTGAAGCGGAGAGCCATAAAGTTGGTAAATGTTGTAAACGTGAAAATTCATTGCTAGCCTACGAAAAAAGCCTCTGTCAACTCAAGTTTTTTATCCAAGTGTAGTCAATTTCACGACGTGACTTAGCGCTGCAAAATCACACATTCTAGAAAAAAAAACATAGTGAGTGTAGCGTAACAAAACAAATAGATCTATGATATGCATGTAAATATATATATATATATAACGTCAACTTGTTAGCAAGGGTTACATATACACTGCGTTAAATAATTATAGCACTAGAACTTAGTGACAAGTTGTGCCTATTTGTTCCTTTCTTATGTTATTTTAATAAGTATTTTATGAAAATGTCATTCATTGCCCTACAGAACACATAAAAATCCAGTTTTCAAAATTTAGGCAAATTAAAAAAAAAAGTTCAATTAATTTTTATCAAAATTCCACACCTTTCAATCAGAAAAAAATCGAGTACGCAGCTTTAGAAATTTTAGGATAATAAATCACAAGTTTGAAGCGGCTTGGAACTCGGCGGTTTTGGGTGTTATCTTCAATATAAAAAAATTTCGAAAACTCGTTATACATCTCATCCCAAATTAAATTAGCAATAAAACTGTGTTTTGATGAAATCCTGTTCCAATTTTTTTTAACTTTGC
The DNA here is from genome assembly GCA_037575425.1 of Anastrepha fraterculus. Lineage (NCBI taxonomy): Eukaryota > Metazoa > Arthropoda > Insecta > Diptera > Tephritidae > Anastrepha > Anastrepha fraterculus. The sequence continues at coordinate 11,436 of JAYXIM010022717.1, forward strand.
CCAAAATAGTGCCCAATACAGTGACGGCCGCCATATCCGAATGGGTATGGGTGCGTGACTACCATTCGGAATTCAGAGAGAACGTAGGTTGAAATCTCGGTGAAACACCAAAATGAAGAAACATATTTTTCTAATAGCGGTTGCCCCACGGCAGACAATAGCAAATCTCCGAGTATATTTCTGCCATGAAAAAATATCCTCATAAAAAAATATCTGCCGTTCGGAGTCGGCTTGAAACTATAGGTCCCTCCATTTGTGGAACAACATCAAAATCAACATCAACAACATCATCGTAGGATATAGGCATAACAGAGTGGTGGCAGTTGCTACCCCATTCAACACAATAAAAACATCCATTATTTCACACTAATATACTTTAGCCGAAAGAAGATGGAAGCAATTAAATGCATGCTCTACAACAAAAAAATACGGCCGTCGGCGAAGTTTAGCATGCTCTCGCCAAAACATTTCACGTATCACTGCAACCCTTATAGGTCTATGGGACTTTCCTTGCAATGCCATCTGCAGAAGCTGTCAGGAGGTCACCCCCTTTTCCACTACTTATACGAATGTCCAGATCTAGTTAGAGCAAGACTTCGCTCTTTCGGTAAGCCTTTCCTACAGCAAATTCATAAAATCTCAGACATAGAGGTACGAAATAGATCTGACTCAAATAAAAGCAACAAAAAAACAACAAGAAGACATCACACGAAACAATGCTAGAAATACTCAACCACTTTCTTAACAAAAACAACAACTTACTAGTAAAAAAGTATTTTGTATAAAACGGTGCCTCACTTCAGCCAGTGCCTCATGAAAAGAAATGGTTGCAAGCCCCCTCCTTCTCATAATTAGGTCTACCGCGAAAATTGTAGGATGGTAAGCCTATCCCCTTTCCCTATATATAACTATAAAACAATGTTTTGCTTTTATTAGCGACCACTGAACTCACAGCGAAAAAATTAAAAAGCTTGCCTAATTAGCAAATTTTCCACGGATCCCAGCCTTACTTTTTTGGTCATGCCTTGGATAGACTTCATGGCTCATGTATTATTTATTTATTTATATTTTCATACATCACTTATTCTCTACTTCATTCTGAAGAATTCACCACAAGTGGACTGATCCCTTTCCCTGAAAGTTCATCGATGCAGTTTCTATAAATCTTCTAGGGTTAAACTGGTGCCTCTCTTGCAAAAAATAACTAACTTCTAAGAGGTAATGGTGATTTGTGTAGATTTATGGCAATCTAAGAGGCTTTCTAAGACAAATTTCCGTTAAATTTTATAACCCCTTTTATCACTTAGCTTTCGATATAGATGATAATGAGAAGACCAAACTCCTGGCAAGACTAGGCAACAGAGCGTTGATTCGGTTGCCTATCCGTGACGAAGCATGAATAGCGATAGTGCAGCTATAAACCTCAAAGACGCGCGAACCGATGGACTGCCAACTGAGCTATTCAAATATTCTAACAAAGTATACAGTTGCTTGAATGCAAGTCTACTGATTGAAATTTAAGAGTGCGCCAAATATCAAGTAATTAGTCTTTAAAACATCGCATATAAAGAAGGAAGCTCTCCATCAATCAACAGACTGGGTCGTACCAGTGTAACTTCAGACCTAGCGAATCAATTTTTGACCAGTTATTCCTATTACCGGAAGCCTTGAAAGACCCGAAATCAACATTTACCATTTCTTTGTCGCTCTTAGAGCCCCTTTCAAGAGCACACAAATGATTTACCTATTTCCAGCGATTTCCGACGTTGAGCAATGTCAGTAGCTCCGCCGGAAATGAGAATGACCTCTCCGAGCCACGCGTTACCGAGCGAAATTTGAGACAAAGTGACTCTGTACGCCTGTGACTTCTTTAAGCTGATGCTGGAAGAGATTGTTTGAACTGCAGAACTTAATCGCTCAGGCGCCATTTCGTATAAAAGCGTAAAATGGCTGGAGATTGACGATCGCTATTAGTTGTGCATTTAAGCTGTATAAAGAAATGAAGCGAATGTGTCTGGTGATAAACGTGGACCGGACAAAGCACCTCCTGGCATGAAACAAACAATCGGCGCACTCGCCCAGCCTTGGAACCGAATAAATGCTACTTTGGTACTACTAAGTTGGCAACTGAGTAATGAAGTCCTCTCTCAACGAACAAATATTACACTTTATTACACACTTCTCTCATCATGCCAATCCTATTGTATGGTGCAGAAGGCTGGACGACGATAATATCCGATTGGGGGCGGCCCTCGGAGTGTGCGAGGCAAAGATTCTGTTGAAGATTTTTAGACATTTACACGCTGACGATGAGGAATGTAGCAGACGATGGAAAAATTAGAGGTACGGCAACATTGACATAATGCAACAAGTATCATAAGTAAACTGCGGATCCACTAGCTTAATCATATTATACGAATAGATATAATGACGCTCCAACCTTGAAAGCATAAGGTGCGGTTTCTACTGGTAGTAGCAGAAGAGGAGTAGAAAATAACCAGGAGGGAAGACTTGGATTTGCAAAGAGTATTCATTCATATTTTTATTTTTCAAAATTTCAGTTAGACATAATCTTCCGACCGATACCCACTTTCTCACTTTGCATTTTTTTGATAGCCTTTCTCCCCTTTTCATCCACTGCATTGACTCTTGCTTGAAATCCGGATCTTACTGGCGAATTCAGTTTTTTCAACGCATACAGCACAGTTGCAAACTACGTCCAAATCACTCAGCCACAAATCCATTTTTTACAACTCTCCAATCGGCACTGCTTGCCGGGCGGTGAGAACATTCGCGGTACCCAAGGCGCACTCATTTTTTTATTAATGAACATCTATATAAGCTTTACTTCGTACACAAGAAATTTCGTTGCCTAAACTTTTTAATTAGTCTATAAATTTTGAAAGAGTGCAGTGTTAAAATTAGTTGTTTTGAAACACTGTTCGAATTTAAAGGGATGGAGTAGATTTGCATTGAATGAAGTGAATTGAGTTTTTTGCGGTGTAGACATGTCATGCAAATGTGCAACGAAGATGTCGATCTAATCTATTTTACGCAATTTAGTGGCTCATAAAGCCTCATTAACAAATGGACAACATAGCATATACCTACAGCCAAACAAAACCACGACAACAATAAATAGCACCGCAACATCTCTCTCATAGCAAGATGGGGACACCCTCTTGGAAAATGAAACCAAGGCATACAAATTTTTTATTAAACATAAGTAATACTATATTTATTTTGCCGAAACCGAACCAGTTCACTTGTGACTAGATGCTCACCAATTCAGAATACGTTTAAATCAGAACACAACGTAAAAGGAGTGTAGAGTATTACGAATTTCATATGCCGAATTTCGCACCAGTTCTTAGCTAGCGGAAAGATTTGCAGCCGGGCTTGGAGTTAGGTTAAGAGAGTTAAAAATACCCGTCATTTTGATGCCACTACAATAAACAATAAAGAGGAGGAATCACAAATGGTGAAAGGGGGATAGGAGCAAAGGTTATGCACGAACACTGATTAGTTGAAGTGTCATCCATTAAACTACATATTGCGTGCTAATAATAAGTCAGCATGGGTGGCAAATATGCAAGCTATCAACTCTTTCGTCGGTTATAGAAAGATAAAGCTCGGCATCTTGGCTCTTC